>CAUJAO010000392.1:0-62462 GCA_963082485.1 Eudonia mercurella
AAAAAAATCGTCGAATACAATAAATTTTTTTTGAATTTTTTTGAAAGCGAATTAAATGGTTGATGTCCATTAAAACGTCATAAACAATAAACTCTTACATTATTAAAAGCAAACATAAACGAAATAAAAATAAAAATAAATTTTATAAATTATCGAAATGGATGTATTTTTAGCATAACAAACTATTTACATTTATTGCCTTGTAATAATTACTAAAAGGCAATAATGCCTTCTTAAAAGTACCATTAGCCACGATTATTGTTAATATGACTATCGAAAAATGTTTTCATTGAAATTGGGATCAGTAACTAATATAATTAGTTAATGAGGGTAGTTAAATATAAAGTTTTTTAGGCTAATTAAACTTCGTTGTAATAAATAAAAGTGTATTTAAAATATAACTTGAGGGGGCGCCGCGCAGAATTTCGAAAATTTACGTGTTTTTAAGTCACTTAGCACCAGTGGCGCTGAATAGGTCATATACATTAAAAGGACTAGTGTAGGTAAGATTGATTCTTTCACAAGGCCATGGTTGTCTTGGAATTTGAAACAAACTTATTTCTTCAGAAACTTTGTAAATATAGCACAAATGAAACAATGATCCGACATCAAAATGTTTGTATTGATATTCCGCAGGCCACTGTTGTCTTTTATTTTTCAATAAAAAAATATGAATATGAAAATATTAAGGGGGTGCAGCGCGGAATTTCGAAAATTTACGTGTCTTTAAGTCACTGGTGCTAGGCGCTGAATAGGTCATATTATACATTAAAAGGACTAGTGTAGGTTAGCTTGATCCTTTCACAAGGGCATGGTTGTCTTGGAATTTGAAACAAATACCCAGAACCTGCATTATTAATACGTAAAAGTAATGATATATAAAAACTTATTTGAAACAATGATCCGATATCAAAATGTTTGTATTGATATTCCGCAGGGCACTTTTGTCTTATTTTTCAATTAAAAAATATGAATATGAAAATATTAAGACTTTTATAATTTTTTACCCAAACGCCTATGATTTTACGAAAGTAAACATTGTTCTAATTAAATCACCAGCCTACTCTGTACAGATATTAGTGTGCGTGCGGATTCGTAGTCGTGCGCCGTTGTCACACCACTGCCACGCGCCGCTCGCTCGCTATCATAAAGAAACTTGAAACTGAGTTTTACATCCGCGCTGCACCCCCTTCAGAACAACAACTTATATAATGATCCTAATCATTCTTGTTAATAATTGCGATATGAATAGGTAAAAAAGTTTCAATAGTTATAAATTTATTGATATTCCAGTAAAATTAATATTATAAACATCAATATTAATGTGTATAATTTTGTAATAATATGGTTATAAATGGTTATAAATGGATATAAATATATAAAATATGTATAACAATTCAATTAAATTACAGAAATGAACTTAATAGTTACGTATCATGAAAATTTCTTACCTTAAGTTTTAAATCATTTATATAATCATTTATAGTAACCTTGAAACATAGAATAAAAAGTAAACAACAAAAAAGCAATGAATAAGTACTTAGAAGAAAGTATTATTGTAAATAAAGATTATAATATAAATCATTTATTTTAAGTTGTTAGTAATAATTTTCCTTAGAACTACTAACAGTAAAGCAACCAACTATTACTATTTTTAATTGACTACTAAACAACTACTTTAAAATACCTATTCTACATCACTATTATCCGAATCTAACTCGGAGTCGGAGTCTAATGGGGAGACATCTCTAAACTCAAATTCTGGTTCTTGAAGTATCTCGAAGAATGCTTTATTTGACTTTGCGTCCAAAATGGGTCTTATAGATGAAATAAGAGGATCAGAGGTGAAAAGAAGGAATTTAAAAATGTCTTCATTGAAACTTCCTCTGCTCTTCTTACGGGAGTGATGTTCCCTAAACCTTCTAAAATCCTTGTTTCGAGCTTCCGATGCCTCTTCAGAATGCCTTCCGATTAGTATAATTGAGTTGCCAGTATTAATATCAGCACCATGCAAAAGGACTTTGTGTACTGTTGCAGACATATAATACCAGTTATACAACGTAATATACCTCTCAGCAGTCTGGAACGTATACTTTTTGAATTTTTCAATATTTACATGTTCACCGGATGTTATTGCTTGTAAAATGACAGCAAATCGGCGAATCAGTTCTTCATCCAATCCTGTAATAGCAGCAGTTTTTCCTGGTATATATTATCGCTGTTATATCCAGCAGAGCTTGAAGTTCAATTCTTGCTGAGGAATCTGTAACGGTGATGGATTCATTAATTTCGCGCGGATAACACTCTTTTTTCTCTTGTAATGTTGCACACGATAGTAAAAGTTTTTAAGACCTTCTCGAATAGCTGATCCTCTGAATGTTATACACTACCATTTAGATAAAGTTATCTCTTAAGTAAGAGATAACAGTAAACCAAGAGCTTTTAGTCTGAACTCTTTCTGCACTGGTTTTCTTATAACGTCTTCAAATTTATTTATAGCTACTGGATTTTTCATTAATAGTCTATCACGAAATCCATATCTTCTCGGCGTTCTTCCTTCAACTTGGAAACTGCAGCATAAACAAGCTCATCGGAATCACGTTCTAAATGATCACCACTTCCGTCTCTTCTTTTGCTTGGTTTCGAAGTCTTCAAACGGCTTCCGAGGTATTTTTCTTTTGGTCATAGTACCAACTGTTGATGTAGATGTTGATGATTGTTCTTCATCTCGGACAACAGATTCAGAGGTTTCAGGATCATTTTCTTTGATGCAGCTAGGCACTGGCCTAGCTGCATCAAAGAAAATGACTGGAAGAAAATATTGACTGCAATATTTTCTTCCAGTCATTTTCAGTCTCCATTTTTCGGTTTGATGATTGCCAACGCTTTTGTACTGCTTTAGTAAATTTCCGGCAAAATTCTTTAAAAGTTACTCGATCTTCTTCGGATAAACCAAAGCTTAATTGAGATATAATAGCGTCGAATCAATAATCATTAACTTTATCTGAACTTTTAAAAATAACGAATAAATCGAGATTTGTTACAATGCCTTCAATTTTTACTATGTTATATATAAGTGTCACTGCTTTAGCGGAACTGAAGTTATATTTTAAATACACTTTTATTTATTACAACGAAGTTTAATCAGTCTAAAAAAGACTTTCTATTTAACTACCCTTATTAATTAATTGTATTAGTTACTGATCCCTATTTCAATGAAAACATTTTTTTAAAGTCATTAATTAACAATAATCGGGGCTAATCTTAGAGCATTAAACCAACTGGAGACGCCATTGTCAGGCGTTCCCCTCTGCCAAAAGAGTATGACCGCCGATCATACTCGTTATATAAAACTAGTTCCAGCGTGTTCCAGCGTCATTTGCAAATCACGGTGCACGCGATAAGACCTGAGCAAAAAATGCCAAATTGCAGCGTGTTTTCACGTAAAAAGCGATCAGAAACGTCGATTGTACAAAAGGATAACGTTACTTTTCATCTGTAACTATTATTTTGTCTTAATATTATTGAATAATGCACAAAATTTGCAAAAAACTGAAAAAATATTGTTAATCAAAAAGTGTTGCCACTAAAACGTCAAGTTGCAACTTTGCGTAACTTTTAAAGTTGAATGAGCCAACATTGAATTACAATTTATATTTCACGTTCTATAAAGTTAAAACTGTATTTTTACTATAAATGCTTATTTAATTAATGAAAGATCACTACTTATAAATTGTAACTTATTTTGTTTTTACAGATTTTTTTTCAACTAAATTGCATTAAAAATTCTCAAAACTATGAAACTGTATGTTTATGATCGGTCTACTTCATTAATATATTATATTTACGTCCCGTCACTTATCCCGAAAATAGGAAATTTAAATTTAATTACATTGGCCACACTGCAACAAAGTTAGAGCTGTGACAGTACAAAAACAAAATATTGATATCGACTTCATCATAATCTTTATTCTGGCTATTATAGGAAAATAATAATATAGATAAATAAATTTAAAAAAAAACAAATTATTAGAGATCGAAACATACTTATCTCCATTTGGAGAAAAGGTAGTGGAATATAAAGCGGGCTTCGTAGTATTTTCTACTAAAAAATTAAACGCAGTACATGCAAAAAGAGTTTATGTGGGGAGCCAAATGACAAAAGTTTAACATACCAAAAAAGTCGTGGTGGCCTATTGTATGCATCAAAAGAAGTTATTGATTTATGTCTCCTTTGTGAATTAAAAATCCGCTTAACTGATGACAAAAAAATAAAAAAATAAAAATAAAAACCTATTAAATTAATACAACATTATAAGCATCAAAATAATAGTTAATTTCTGACAGAAATAACACCTACACCATAGAATTTACTTAAAACTATAAGATTACGTTTTTTATTCCAATTTTTTTAAACTATATGAACACTTAGAGAAGCTTTGATGCATTAAAGAACTTTGCATCATTTAAAGATTTAACCTCAGAAAGCAGTTTAAACCTTGACAGCATTAGGTATATTTCGCTGTTCGTTTGTATGATATCATTCTGGAGTTCGGTACATACCTGTATATTGATATGTTTGTTTTAATTTAAGTCTCTTGCTTTTAAATTCAGCCTTATTTGGAAACTTATATAGAAATAAAAAAAATCTCTCGAATAATTGCATTTGGAATCTGAATCGGAAAAATTAAGACCCTACGTTACCTACAAAAAAGAATAGGCATGATGACAGTAATTAAAAACTACTAAAATACTATATTTATTGAATAAAACTTGAAGCTTGGAATATAAAATACGCATTGTTTTTTTTATTATTATAAGTGTGATTAATATTTATTTTTATAAAATAAAACTACAAAATAAGGCAATCCGCCATGATATCTTGAACACCAATCAGAGCGCATGACGTCACGCTTGAGTAAAACTTATATGTCATGTGTACTTGAATTGATTTATTCACTGTCTTATGTGCATTTTCTTGTGAAATATCGTTTATGGATGCTTGTGAAGCTGAAAAAGTAAAATATTACCTTTTAATATAAAATATTACCTAAAAAAATTGCCAAGATTTCAAGATATGTAAGTATGTATATTTTAAAAGCAAAAACAACACAAACAAAAATCAAATATTAATTTTACATTAATATGAAACTTCAACAGGCAAAGTATTTAAAAGTCTTGTATAATATTGTTTACAAGGTAGGTTTGTCGTATTATTGGTTTTATTTATTGCATAATTGGTTATGCATAATTCCTAATGAATGGAATAAATTTGTATTAGAAATATATATATTTTTGGTGAAATGGCAATGGGTAGAAATAAGTACCTGAACTTCCACATGGCATCTCTTCAAGTTCCACTTGTTTTGTAGTTCTTTCTTCTAAATCTTTCTGACATTCTTCTATCAATGTCTTTCTTTGTTTTTTGAGAATATATGGTCTTTCTGTAGCATCTGATGTTCGTTTTCTTCTAAGTATCTGATTGACATTGAAATTTAGTGGGCATACACCCCGGTTTCATGCGGATCTGTGACACCGATCCCATCAAATAATATTCCATATAATTATCCATATCATTAGGTAACTGAAATATGAATAAAATACGTAATACATATCAAAGCAATGAGAGATGAAACCTAACGTCAAAATAGATTGTTTATATTTTTACATTTAGACCTCGTACAAAATATTATTACCAAATACTATATACTAGAATCTACAAAAGTATGTAAAAACTTACGTCAAAGTGATCTTCACAAAAATAAAGGTGAGCACTGGGCAATATTCCTTTTGAATCTCGCCTTGCAAGTTTAAGCCACTTGTTTCGTATTGTTTTATTTTGAGGAACGAACACAAATAGCTTATTAGGAGTTTTTATGGATGTATTCTCACACTGGGGGACCCCACACCACCTATGTATATACTTTCGAATTCATATTTAATAACACAAAATAACTAAATTCTTGCACGAGCGCAGCGCGTTTACGTTTTGATTACTCAAACGTGACGTCACAAGCGACGCCATGACACCAACAAGCGTTTTAGGGGGAAATTTAAATAATTATTTTAAAATTGCATTTTTTTCCTACTGAACTTTTAATTTATGCAGAAATATCTTATTCATTGTAAATAGTATATATTTCTGGACATTATAGGTCCATTTTTCAATTATTGTCATCATGCCTATTGATCTGCTTTATGGAACCATGAAAGTACTATACATGTTGTTAAATTTTTCGGTTCCTCTTGATTGAGAGTCGGTTAGATAGGTAGCAAACTATTTTTCCATAATGAAAGAATAAGATTGCAGCTTTTCTTAAAAACAACAATTCTCCTTGGAATGGAATAAAATTATGTAGGTATATTTTGCAGATTTTGACTTATCCTAATTAATAACTGTCGATTTGCAAAGTGTCTACCCTAATTAACCATACTGAAGAGCCTGATTTAAACAAAAAAAAACCGACTGGTTGCACTCTGGGAGTGCCGGCAGAAGTGAAAACTTGAATATTAACGTTGTGCATTTTCGATCACGTGTCCCTGACGGTCACGTGTCAGTTTAACATTTTTTACCCATATAACGCCGCTAAAGAAGTTTTCACTTCAAAAATCACATTAATATTCATCATCATCATCATCATCTCAGCCAAAAGGCGTCCACTGCTGGACAAAGGCCTCCCCCAAGGATCTCCAATACGACCGGTTTTGTGCAGCCCGCATCCAGCGGCTTCCCGCGACCTTTACCAGATCGTCGGTATACCTTGTTGGAGGCCTGCTGACACTGCGCTTTCCGGTACGCGGTCACCACTCGAGGACTGTTCCGCCCCAGCGGCCATCAGTCCTGCGAGCGATGTGGGGCACTTGAGCTTAGCAACTTTTCGGGCTATGTCATTATTATTGGTATCGACAAATTAAATCGATAGTGTCAAGCACTATCGACGTTTACATAAAGTTGCCGTCAGACTCGTGCACGGACAGGTTATCCCTGTGTGTGAATTTATTAGTGTGCGTCTAGTTTATGCTAGTGTTTAATAATTTTGTCGTTTGCGTGCGTAGCGACGTCTTTGAAAAATGCATCAGTGTGAAACTGTATTTGTGTGCATTACCTTGTCCCCCGCAGAAAATTATAGACTTTTTTTCATAGAAATTAGTGCGCATGGCGTCTCCATTTGGTTTAATGCTCTAAGGGGCTAATGGTACTTTTAAGAAGGTATTATTGCTTTTTAGTAATTATTACAAGGCCATAAATGTAAATAGTTTGTTATGCTAAAAAGACATATTAATAATTTATAAAATTCATTTTTATTTTTATTTAGTTTACGTTTGCTTTTAAAAACATCAACCATAATAATACCTATAATTCGCTTTCAAAAAAATAAAAATAAAATAATGTATTCGACTTTTAAAAAAAAAAGCGCAACTGTGGCTGTGTAACAGAGTATGTCAAAAGGTTGCAAATAATTCAAAGATAAAGCACCTTGAATATTATTAGGGCTAATCGTGCGATTGTTGAGATATAAATTTTTTTTATGTCGGCTCCATACAATTTTTAGATGAAAAATTCTATACGCGTGGTGTGCAACACAAATACATAATGTTGATATTTTTAGTTATCTAGATGACATATCCCATTATATTCAAGCCCTAAAAGAAGACATTTCAAGAAAGCATATTAGATGTCTATGAAAGGCGAATTTCAACCCACTGTGCGGCGGCGCGGCCGCGGAGCCTGGCGCACGTGGTGGCGATATGCAGGCGGGCGGCAGATAGCACAAAATAAGGAGGGACCAGAAGGTAAGCTTAAGGCGAAGGGTAAGGCACACTAGCGCCGCTACTGGATTTAATTTGATAACTGCTAAACTGGATTTTTTTTTCAAACATTGCGGACCTTCCGACACTAGGCAAACATCTATTATTTAATAATTGTGTACTATTTTTAGGTTTTTTTTTGTATTCATTCGCTAACACCAAAAGTGGCCGTTATTTGTGAATAAATGCGATAGCCCATTTTGTGAATAAACCACGCAACAAAAAGTAGTGCACAATTATTAAATAAATACTATGGATGCTTTCCTGTTATCGGACGGTACGCAATGTTAAAAAAAAGATACGGTCCGTTCGTAATTGTCAAATTGGTGGCGCTAGTGTGCCTTACCCTTCGCCTTAATACATAACACCTTCGAGCAACTCACACATAGGCATACACATAGGCACACCTTTGCATGGACACTGATCTCGGAACAGCTCGGAACATCCCGAGCGTAGCTGTTCAGTGTCCGTGAGAGGTTGTCTATGTGGGCATTGCTCAAGCACGTTTGTATGAAGCTTACCTTCTGCAGTCTCCTTATTTTGTGACCGACCGACCGACAGCGACATCGCTCACGCCACCACGCGCCACCCTGCGAGCGGCGCGGCACCCGTCGGCGAGTTCTGGAGGCTTACCACAAGCTCTTTCAAACCATATTTGACAAGACAAAGCCAAAGCCGGAGTTTGCTTATTCGTTCGGACCACAGACCATGTGGTTCGGACGGATGTTTGCTGTCGCCGCTGCCGTCTGCGCTGTCTGGAGGACCCTTTCCCTCCTTGTGGTACTCGTCAATTTGGGCTCTCATAGCCATGTCTACGTCTGCGTCTACCGATCCCATTATGGCGACATGGAGACAACTCGACTTATGGAACATCTTAGTCGGGTAGCAGACGATGCGCAGGAGCGGTTTCCTTCGGCGGAATGGGTGTTTTTGGGGAACTTCAATGCTCACCACGAGTTGTGGTTAAGTTCCTCGAAAACTGACCATGCTGTTAGCCACGCATTCGCTCTCACGCATGACCTGACTCAAATGGTGAAATCCCAGATATAGTCGGTCACGCGCCCTCTTTGTTGGACCTTCTGCTGACGAGTCGCCCAGCTGATTACCGAGTGGTGGTTCGAGCTCCTTTAGGATCTTCGGATCACTGCTTGGTATCCAGTAAAGTATCTTTGGCCCCGCTACCGCCTTCAGCAGTATCGAAACGCCAGTTTTGGCACTACTCGTCGGCAGATTGGGATGGTATGCAGGACTATTTCACATCCGTTCCTTGAGGGCAGCGCTGCTCAGTGGGATGGACCCGACAGCTAGTGCGACTGCAGTTGCTGGTGAGATAGTTTTAGGGATGGAATACTATATTCTGCACTCCTATCTCATCAGCAAATGCAGGCGCAACCGATGGTTCAACCGCGAGTGTGCCAAAGCTGTTGATAACAAGCAGGCGGCATACCTGTTGCGAAGTTTATCCTCGTCTGTCGTTTCTTTTATATTTATTGCAGTAATTATTGTGCGTCTTATCCCACAACACCGGCAGTGATGTTCTTTTCTGTTTTTTTGGTGGCGGTGGCGGGCGGAGGGGGCAGGGGAGGCGGTAGTGCGGGCGGCAATTCTTGCGCTTGCGACGACGCGTCTTGCTCCATTTTGGCGTGGACGGTGACTGACGCGAGAATTACACAAGCAGGGTACATGATCAGTCTCCTGTCAGTTTTCCGTCATTCGAAACGGACTGACGAATATTATTTAAAATATTTAATTTTCATCAGTCCAGACCATGAGTTTGTCAGTCTGAGAGTTACACGATAATCCTCTCGTCATTCTGACCAGAATGATGGACTGAACTGACGCTAGAATTAGCGTGTAACCAATGTCTTATAGCAGTATTATTGCAGTTGTGAAAGCGAGACGCGTGTAGCGGCGAATATAGTCGCGTCTCTTTTCCACAACTGTAATAATTCTGCTATAAGAGCTCATAGTAGGGGCACTGCTCTTGGGTGCCTGCTTTGTGTGTTTTATTTACTACCCGTATTAATTGGTGTGAGTGTATTTATTTTATTTCTTAGAGCTAGATTTTTACAATATTTTAATATAAAAACAATAAAACATTATAAAAACCTAATCCTAGAGTACCACCAGCAGCGGGGCACGTTTACGAAAACGAAAATTAGTATGGCATTGAAGCAGCACCTCTTGGCGACATATGAGAAGAGTTAAAAGGAGAATGGGTAGAATGGTACCCTGCTCCAATAGTTATGATTGCAGTGACGTTTGAAAGGTCTTACCAAGACGAACAATATTTAGTATGGCCACCAGATAAACATTGATCATTATTACTACTTATCTATGTGTGAAAATGAGTACAGATATAAAATTTTCTGCATTTCTGTTCATGCTTTTATTTTAAAATAGCCAACGCCAAGCTCCACTCCCTTTAAATCATCTGAGCCCAAGGAACGGCAGTGGAGTGGGGCGCGTGGTGCACGGAAGGGGCATCCCCGTCAAGTTATTCGTTCGCGTGTGCCAGCGCGGGCGTAGCTCATGTAGTGATCGGAACTCCTTGCTTCGGGCATTTAGAGACAACAACATAGACCGAGCACTTGAGGATCTGCCAGACTATGGCATACACGAAGATGACTAGCTTTTGCGTGCAAGGATCCAATCGCGTCATGTGCGTTAAAAATATAAGTAACAATAACTTATTAATAAATAGTGCAAATAATAATATTGTTCAACATTATTGCACATGCTTAAGCGGGCGGCGTACTATAGGCACTTGTGCACATATCGTGTCCATCGTATGGTACTACTAGGTTATGCAGCGAGGCTTGAGGGGCTTACTATTCCAGCGTCCTTCCTTAATTCTATTATTGTTGAGAGCGATTATTATTACTTTTCTATTAAGAGTAGGGGGGGGGGTTGCTAAAGTGGTTAAAGGTCTACTACTCCTTTCCTTTTTTATCCTTCACTTTACAAACATTTGAGATGGATTCTACTAGACTCAAATATTATACATGATAAAAATATTTAAAAATTCCAAACTCCACGTAGTAAATTGGTTACTTTGTGTTTTTTTCGTCATTTTTGGTATTGAAAACCGACATACTTATTTGTTTTTTTGTATGTTCAAACTTTAAGCTACTTTACTGATTGTTATTTGCGACTAGTTTCACCTTTTTTAGCACCTGCAAAAATCGTAGTCAATAAAATAAAAAAACCGGCCAAACGCGAGTCGGAGTCGCGCACGAAGGGTTCCGTACTTTATGACGTATTAAAAAAACTACTTACTAGATCTCGTTCAAACTAATTTTCGGTGGAAGTTTGCATGGTAATGTACATCATATATTTTTTTAAGTTTTATCATTCTCTTATTTTAGAAGTTACAGGGGGGGGGACACACATTTTACCACTTTGGAAGTGTCTCTCGCGTAAACTATTCAGTTTAGAAAAAAATGATATTAGACACCTCAATATCATTTTTAAGGACCTATCCATAGATATCCCACACGTATGGGTTTGATGAAAAAAAAATTTTAAGTTTCAGTTTTAAGTATTGGGGAACCCCCAAAATTCATGTTTTTTTTCTATTTTTGTGTGAAAATCTTAATGCGGTTTACAGAATACATCTACTTACCAAGTTTCAACAGCATAGTTCTTATAGCTTCGGAAAAAAGTGGCTGTGACATACGGACGGACAGATAGACAGACAGACAGACAGACACAGACATGACGAATCCATAAGGGTTCCGTTTTTTGCCATTCTAAACTAAAGGCTGTCATTTCTAAACTATTGAGCTTGGAATTTTTTAAGTATTTTTTTATTATGTATATTTGAGTGTAGAATCCACCTCTAAAGTTTGTACAGTGTAGGACAATACAGATTGTATATAATAACTAGCTGTGCCCTGCGGTTTCACCCGCGTTAATTAGCGACTGTTCCACTCCTATTAGTCATAGCGTGATGTAATATAGCCTATAGCCTTCCTCAATAAATGGACTAATCAACACAAAAAGAATTTTTAAATTCGAACCAGTAGTTCCTGAGATTAGCGCATTCAAACAAACAAACAAACAAACAAACAAACAAACAAACAAACAAACAAACAAACTCTTCAGCTTTATAATATTGGTATAGATAATTTCAAATAGGTACCTGTTATTGTTTTTTTTATGTGAACACTAACTAACACATTTATGTATTTACTCGCATAATACATAATGCATAATATATTTGTATTTATCATTATTACGAGGGCTGCCTTTTAAGTAGTGTCGTTTGCAAACCTTCCGCGATACATACGGCTTTTTAATTTTTTGAATTTAGAATTCGAAAACCAATGAATGGTTTTTGATTAATCGAATAGTTTTATTGTAGCGTCTGTTCAAAGGTGACAAGTCGGTTGTAAAAATGGAAATATCAAAGGAAAATTTGCGTGCGATAATTTTCTACAAATTTCAAAAGGGATTAAAGCTACTTCAGTGCTTTAAGGAGATCACTTATACTATAGCCAAAATCGATAAAGAATGTTTACCAACAAAGCGTTGCCAAGCAACCAGTGACAGGTATGTATTGACAACCTTTTCCAGTTGGCCAACAGGAACATTGGCGTACTCAGGGGGGGGGCAGCTACCCCCCCTGGAAATCCCGCAGAGCATGTATGAACTCGCCTAACTACTAATCAAAGTGTAAACGGGGCCTTATGCTCTAACTTTTAAATAAACCACGCAGTAGACACTGGCAAAATGTACGGTGTAATTGCCAAAAAACCACGCGCGACGATGATAGCGGAATTGGTGGACAAAGATTACCGAATCTAGCTGAGCGTTCGAACGCTCGGCTGTATTCGGTAATCTTCTTCGGTAGGGAGTTGAGAGTTGAGGTTGCGAGCGACTAGCATTTATTTTTTAGTTAGACAAATTTCATGATATAACTTTTTGAAATACTTGAGTTAAGCCGTCTAATTTGATACCAATAATGAAGTATTCGAAAAAAAATTGTTTTTACCAACTCTAATGGCGTCGCACAGCCGACACGTTTTTTTTTAACGTCACCTATTAAGAACACTTGGGCAGCTAAGACGAATCTAACGATACCTCAATTTATAAAAATCCGTTCAGCGATTCTGGAGATATGAGGAAATAAAGAATATTACATACAAGATAGGCACAAAAAACATAACCCTTCCTTTGCAGTTGGGTAATAAACTAAAAAAATAATAAAACAGATTCTTCACATAAGAAAAAATATTCAACATATTTACTTAATTGGTTCAACTTTGGTGAAGAATTTGTTTTTACAATATTAAATATTACAATGAAGTTTTCTGCGTAACCTATTTGTCTTTTACCGGTGATGTCCATAAATATAAGACGTAGGCTTTGGCCGACATAGGCTTTTTACTTTGTAGGTATTGATCGCCGGACCCGTTTTTGGTTTACCGGCCGCACACGAACGAACAGAACGTAATTTTCCATTCAGAAACCGCATCAGCGCTGTATTGAGTGGACGTGTGCTACTGATATTTTTAGTAGATTAAATTTTTTACGTTTATCATTTCTGTTTATTTTTGTCTAACAAAATGTGAGTCTGAAAATTTATTAATATGTGTAGAAAAATATCCATGCTTATGGAACATTAATAATAACGACTATCACAATAGAGATGTAAAAGACTTGGCGTGGGAGCAGATTTGTAAACAGCTTTCTTCGTCGATGTTAAAACCTGCTATCACGAAGTTCTATACGGTCGCCATGCTAAATAATACAAATTTCTTTCTTCGATAGCTATGTTTATGAGTAGATAATATAACAAGTTGAACAATAAATGTGAATTTGAGCGTCCACATACGGACGGGACGGGCGCACGTAGTGTTGGCAACACTCTACGTACTAACAATATTAATTCCGAATAGAAAAAAACAGAATGTATGCGCTAGGCTTACGGAATTCCGAATCTGAATTCCTAATACGGAAACCTAATCAGGGGGTCGACCGCCTAACTCTCTCGCTTTCGATCGGTTTGAAGGCGAGGCGAGGAGGAGGCGTCATCTTGTAATTTCGAAAGCAATATGAAAGCAATATCGAAAGCTATAGGCTATAGCTTTCGATATTATTCGATATTATATTAGAAAGCGAGGCGAGGACCTCGCTTTCAAAGCGATCGAAAGCGAGTGTTAGGCGGTTGGGGGGCTGGAAACCGTGTGCGTGCGGACTGTGCGGCCTCCCTAAGGTAAGCTAGTTATAACTAGACCGCTTAACCACAGTTTTACACATTTAAAAGTAATAAAAAAAACTTTTTTTAGTTCACAGCCGTTATTTATTGTAGAAGATTTGATAAATACAATGGTAATGAACTTGTGTACTATTTATTAAGCAAACTTTATCAAAATAATAAATTAATCACTTGTATCCATATCAATATTACTGGAACTTGATTCTTCACTTTCGAAGCAGCCATCATCAGAATCATCTGAATCGTCCTGCACGTTAATAATAAAATCAACAACATCATATATGACGCTGTCATGTTTGCAGTATTCGTCCTCGACTTTAATTATATGATTAATACAATGCTCCCACTTTTCGTCGGAATATCCAGCAAATAATTCCTCCAACATATTTTTTTTGGTCCAGATTAGAGTCGATACTTTTTTGTGCTAACTGTCCTTTAATATCACCCCAGACCGACTCAATATTGGGTTTTGGTGTGGGTGGTATGGAGGCAAACGAAACACTTCATGTCCGTTTCTTTTTAAAAACTCGTCAGTTTGTAAATATCTTCTGTGAAATGGTTTTTCATTTGAACAAGTCATCCTTTCTAAGTTTTTCATCAAAAGGCACTTCATGCTGTCGTAGCCAAACTTGCATAGCTGGCTTGGTAGAAGCCATAGTCGGCTTTTTCTCTTCTCAAACCGAATGATAAGCTGCGTTATCCATTACTATGACCGAATTTGGTGGTATATTAGGCATGAGTTTTACATTTATCCATTTACTGAAATTCACGAAATTCATAGAATTGTGATAATCACCTATTTTACATTTAGCCGCCTAATAAAAGTGAGGCCACATATGAAAGATTTTTTAAATTGGTAAAAGATAAATTGGGAGCAGTAATCGAGAATTTTAAATGCGACCATGAAATTGCAGTAATGAACGCTGTACAAACGGTTTTTCCGAACTGTCAATTATCGACCTGCTTTTATCGTTTTAACAAAAATGTATGGAAAAAAGGCAGTAATGTTTAAAAAATATTGCGAGAATCAGTGGATCTCTAAATTAGATCCAAAAATATTGAGCTGTAGGGCAAGCACGAACTTTTAAAGAATTCGTAACGTAAACGTATCGTGGCGTATCGTTCAACGTTAGTACGTAGCACGAAGAGTTCGCTATCGTATCGTGACCTCCAATGATACGTTCTGAAATTTGTTGAAGTGGTATTACAAAACATAACACAATCATTTTGTATGAATATAATAGTCAAATGGTATATAAAAACTGAAGAAGTTAATTTTATTTTATTAATGTATAAACATGATTATTAAAAAATATAAATCACCATTTAATTCATAAATTTTAAATAATGATTTTGACTGTATTTGATTTCTGAACGACGGCCCTTAGAAAGGGGAAGCAAACTGTCAAATAGCCTACCAGCTGTCAATCTCCATACAAATTATTGTGATTTAATGGGATTTCATCATCATTCCATAACTTTATTAAATAATGGGTATATGTGTGGCCTTTGGATGTGGAGAAATAAGTTCACATAAATTTTCTTCTAATCCTACTCTAAGAAAAAAGGGAAAATGCTTTAATAAGAAGAAACTTTAAAGCAAAAGACACACTAGGTTATGTAGTAAACATTTCAAAGAAACAGATTTTTAAACAATTACTAAGAAAACAGGTATGTTGATTTTTATTATAATTGTATTATAAACATTGTGTGAAAGCCAGAGTATAGGTATTATGTTATAATATGAATCGAAGTATTCAGCTATAACATTTATTTATAGAGTTTAATAGTTACTTGTTGTTACAGGTTTTCCACTTAAATAGGCGTAAATTTTTAAAGAAATCAGCGGTGTTTATTTTGGGTCTAAGGAGATTTTTTTATTTTTTTATAAGTTCGAAGAGATTTGCTTAACACTAAGGAAAGTTTATTTTATGTCTAGTGAAGATTTTTTTTGTTTTTATTAAATATAGTAGAATATAGTGTTTGTTGTTTATCTTCCCCTTTTCTCTAACACGAATTTCTTCCACTATACGTTTTGGTCTTAAATACAATGTTTGACAGCATATCGCTTGACATATGGTTCAATCCCGAAGTGGTCAAATCCAGAAATGGTCAAATCCAGAAATGGTCAAATCCAGAAGTGGTCAAATCGAGAAATGGTCAAATCTAGAAATGGTCAAATCGAGAAATGGTTAAATCTAGAAGTGGTCAAATCCAGAAGGGGTCAAAATCTAGAACTGGCCCAATCCAGAACACGAATAGGTCAAAAAACTCTGTGGACGCAACAAGAAGTGGTCAGGTCACCAACCGTCAAAAGGGTCTATACATATAGTTCGGAGAAATAGGGTCTGCCTCGGGTGAGGCATAATGGAGCCGTTCAAGACCCGTGATGCCCTCTGTGAAGCCATGGATAGCGCCATGGCCAGCACTTCTCCCTCTCCGGCAGTGCCTGCAAATATGTTAAGAGAATGTGAAGCTGTGGATAGCGCCACAGCCGGCACTTCTCTCTCTCCGGGAGTGTCCGCAAATCCGCTAGGACAATGCGAAACCGAGGATAGCGCCACAGCCGGAACTTTGTCCCCTGATATAAGCGCAAATAAACCAGAGGAACTTTCTCGTCTGGATGTTTACCAAGCCCTGATCCTGTCATTACCAGAGATCGGAATAGGCTCGGAATATTTACCTAAACTTCGGAGAACAGAGACAGAAAGTGGAGACTTCCTTACGACTAAATTTTTTTTCCGGAATTCGGGAAAAATCTTAAATAAGTTGAAAATAAGCATTATTTAAAGTGTGTAGTTTCTATTTTCGCTAAAAACCTGCAACTAACAAATCTTAGGAATTTTCACTAAAACTAATCTAACTTAAATCATGTATTAGAATTATCCTTAAACTGACAGTTGTTGCATCAAATCTTTCAATACATAACATTTATCAATGTGTAACACCTAAGTAAAACTAATTTCTAATTGCATAAAAGGGACTTCGATATGTGTTTGGAGAAGCCTATGTCACAGATTCCTATGTCCAGTAGTGGACTAGTATAGGCTGATGATGATGTTGATGTATTTCAAACGTAGGTACTGTAGATTTACGAAAATTCTTCCGGGATCTTAAAACTATTGCATTATCTTTTTGTAAAATACACAAATTACGTATTTACTCTTTCCCTAGTTAACTAATATGCCGGTGCTCCTTTACTTTCTGACACGAATTTCGTGTCACAATTTGAGACTCAGCAATGCAGACTCACGATTGAATTAATTTTTTTAGAGGTATATACAATATAGAAGAAAAGCATTACAAACATGGATATAACAGCTTTATATCAATCACTCTATCATATTATAAAAATAAGTTAGAATATAGGCTTTTAGTTTTACGATCTTCGAGTGCGTAAATCTGTTTGAAATTATTTAAAAATTATTATTATTATTATTATTTTATTTATTTGAAACTATTTTTTCCGAGCATTAAAGGCCTATTGTTCTTTTTAGCCACAAGGCTAACCACTAGATGTCGGTTAAAAAGGTATCAGAGCAGGTACCGGTTTCTATTAATTTGCGAAAAAGTGAATGAGGATTAACCTGAGTGATGCATTTTATGCACTAGTTATAGTTTAGTTAATTTGTGTTAATTTTGTACATAAGTAGGTATATAAGATTTACTCAAAAAAGTTAAAATGATTCATTGTAACATTTGCTTACATTTTTTTTTAACTTGATTTTCATACGACAGGAAAAAATTCTACAACTCGTATAGCAACTAGTTGTACTTAGCTTTCATTATTTGAATAATGAATATGAATATTGATTAAACATTAAAAAACAAAGGTTGTTTTTAATGTCTTTATCAATAACATCTGTAAGAACATTTGTGTGAAATTTTATTACAATAATTTTAAATTCCAAAGCTAATGACAAACTGCTCCATATAAAATTTTTGTTGACTACAAAAAATTGTGCATGTTGCATAAAGTAAAATATACCTACTATACTTATTGACAAAACGTCATGTATTCAATGATTTGATACAACAACGGTTAGTTTAAGGATCGTAAATATAATTCGAAAATTTGATAATTGCAAGTTTAGTTAAAAATAACCTTTACCCATCTTAAATAAAGCTTATTGTTAACTTATTTAAGATTTTTCCCGAATTCCGAAAAAAAATGTAGTAAGGAAGTCTCCAATTTTTGTCTCTGTTTTCCGAAGTTTAGGTAAATATAGTCAGCCTATTCCGATCTCTGATTATAAGTCAATGTCCAGATCCCGGAGCCAATTGATGAAGTCAGGTGGCAGCTCATTCATGTCACTTCTAGGTCCTGGATACGCGCGGATAGGGCATCGCTGCACAATGTGTTCCATAGTCTGGACCTCCTTACCGCAGTCGCAGATTGGGCTATCTGACCATCCCCATTTGTGCCGACAGGCGTTGCAACGACCGTGCCCTGTTTTTAGTCGGTTGAGACGGCACCACAATTTACGCGGCAGATCGAAGCCCTTTGGATTAGATGTGGGGTCAGTTGTTTGGGCATGAGTGCCATCCGTCACTGCTTTGCTTCACTCTCTTTTCCAGATGTCGTTGGTTTTGAAATGTCTAAGTGATTTGGCAGATGCATATGGAGGGTGCCTTGATTTTAGTCTATGCGGCGGTGGGCAGACAAATTCCTTATGGACCGGTAGTTCAGCCTGGGATTCGATCTTATCAAACTCTCTCAACTTTAGAGCATGCATTTGTCGCAAATGCGGTGGGGCTATGTGGCTGAGGGCTGGGAGCCAATGCAGCGGTGTAGATTTTACGGTTTCAGAAACACAACGCATCGTCTCGTTTAACCTGGTATCCACTTTATTTGTGTGCGCGCTTTCGAGCCAGACTGGACAGCAGTACTCCGCAGCCGATTACACTAGGGCTAAGCCGGTTCGACGGCGACAGTCGGCGGAGGCTCCCCAAGTTGTGCCGCACGCATAGTTTGTGGAGTGTGTTGTTGCGAGTTGATAGCTTTTGGCCCAGCTTAGTAAGATGTTCCTTGTATGTAAGCGATCTATCTAAAGTTACACCGAGATACTTAGGAAATGGGTTGAACTGCAGTTTTTCACCGTTGAAATGTATTGCGGGTTGGTAACTAGCGAGGCCGTTATTAAGGTGAAAGCATGATACCTCGGTCTTGCTAGCACTGGGGATTAGACGCCAGGAATCGAAGTACTCAGAGAGCTTAGCAAGGTCAGTGGTAAGTATCTCCTCGCCAGTTTTCATAGATCTGCTTTGGGCAACGAGTGCGATGTCATCCGCGTATATGAATTTAGTTGCTGAGGTTTCAGGTAGGTCGTGGATGTAAAGGTTAAACAGTTTTGGAGCTAGCACAGACCCTTGAGGTAGCCCGTTGTTCGACCTCGACCTCGAATTCCCTCTCGCTCGGCATACTTGTTATGAGGTCAACGATTTCCTTGCTGGGGATTATTGTCAGCAGTTTTTTGACAAGGCCATGCTTCCACATAGTGTCATACGCCGCAGTCACATCTATGAAAACCGCTGTCGATTTTAAGTTTCTCTGGTATCCGGTTTCGATGTAGGTGGTAAGGATTAGCGCTTGATCAGTACAGCTTCTGCCTTGTCGGAAGCCCGCCTGCTCGACAGGAGTCGCTGAATCTATGAGTGGCTCTATTCGGGTAAGTAGCATTCGTTCAAGTAACTTAAAGGTACAGCTCAAAAGTGCTATCGGACGGTAGTTTTCAGATTGGTGTTCGGATTTACCTGGCTTTAGAATAGCTATCACTTTGGCTAATTTGAACTGTCTTGGAAGTCTTTTGTGCATGAGGATATAATTAAAGCACGTCGTAATAAGCCACGTCACCGCCAGTGGAGCCATATGCCGGAGGAATTCATTGTAGATATTTTTTTTTTCATCAAACCCATACCTGTGGGGTATCTATGGATAGATCTTCAAAAATAATGTTGTGGTTTCTAATATAATTTTTTTCTAAACTGAATAGTTACGCGAGAGACACTTCCAAAGTGGTAAAATGTGTGCCTTTAACTTTTAAAATAAGAGAATGATAAGATAAAAAAAATATATGATGTACATTACCATGCAAACTTCCACCGAAAATTGGTTTGAACGAGATTTAGTAAGTGGTGTTTTTTTAATACGTCATAAAGTAGGGAACCCTTCGTGCGCGAGGCCAGCTCGCACTTGGCCGGTTTTTTTACTTATGAATTCGTATTTATTATTTTTGTTTTTTATTGTTTTTGATGAATAAAGAATGTGTTTAAAAAAAATCAAAGTAAACTTAATAAAAGGTTTATTTTTGTGTAATTTATAAGTAAACATATTTTGTGTGAGGTTTTTCTTCACTTAGAAGAAGAAAAGTTAGGTAAATTTACTAATTGTGATCGTTAATTTTCTAACCTACTTCCTACTAGAAAGAAAAACCCGCGCACACCTTTTATGAAAATAGTTCCCGCATCCCGCATGCAATATTATGTTAATAAAAGGTGTCCGTGTGTTTTGCTCATTACATTTTATTTTTGTTGATATATACAGGGTTACTGGAAACTCGACAACTTCCTTGCAGGAAATGATAGGCGGCCTAAAATGTGAAAAATTTAACCCGATATGTATGGCCGAAAAAAACTAATGGTTTTCGAGATAATTCAAATTTTTGTTTAGCACTTAACTTCAAATTAAAAAAAAGCCTAATTGATGCATGGATTAATTTTAATTTTAATTTGTAGCTGACATCTTAACATAGCTGAGGTAGCACTAAAACATGTCAAAATACTAAACATTTTGAAATCACAACTAAAACTTTAAAATAAATTAATATTTTTTTTACATTTCTTTTCATAAAGTGTTGCCTAGCTCAAAAAAATACTATGCGATTAGTCGTACAAATTATTAACAAAACTTCCTCAACTAATAACGTATACAAAAAGGTATAAAAGTTAGCATTAACTTTAACTAATAATTCAGAAACAAAATTTTACTTAATACTGGTAGTGGTTCACCTATTGTTAGTGTACAATGACGAGTCCACGACGACCGGTTTTTGATGTGTAACATCTTTCCGCTCGCTTTCTAGCAATTTGTGGGAGTGAATTCGTGAAATGGGACGGAAGTATGTGTAACAGTGTAACAGGAAGTCTGTAAGTTTGTAAATTTAAAATCGATATTATGAACATGACATATTATTATTATCTCTTTTATTTATTTTCTTTCTTAAAACTAGATTTTTACAATATGTTAATATAAAAACAATAAAACATTATAAAAACCTAATCCTAGAGTTCCACCAGCAGCGGGGCAGGGCCCAAGCTACCGGTGGTCAGGGCTGCAGAGTGAGGAACCTCCTGACAATACGTGTCCAGGAGTGTTGCCTTCTTCTTTTTTTTTCACTTCGTATTTAATAATAATATGCTGCCTTGTATACCTTTTTGGATATGGAAAATGACCTTTCATAGTCAAATGACCATAATAATAATAATAATATGTCATGTTCATAATATCGATTTTAAATTTACAAAATGGCTCGCGCTTGCGCGCTTCCCCCACTTCCTGTTACACTGTTACACATACTTCCGTCCCATTTCACGAATTCACTCCCACAAATTGCTAGAAAGCGAGCGGAAAGATGTTACACATCAAAAACCGGTCGTCGTGGAGTCGTCATTGAACACTAACAATAGGTGAACCACTACCAGTATTAAGTAAAATTTTGTTTCTGAATTATTAGTTAAAGTTAATGCTGACTTTTATACCTTTTTGGATACGTTATTAGTTGAGGAAGTTTTGTTAATAATTTGTACGACTAGTCGCATAGTATTTTTTTGAGCTAGGCAACACTTTATGAAAAGAAATGTAAAAAAAATATTAATTTATTTTAAAGTTTTAGTTGTGATTTCAAAATGTTTAGTATTTTGACATGTTTTAGTGCTACCTCAGCTGTGTTAGGATGTCAGCTACAAATTAAAATTAAAATTAATCCATGCATCAATGAGGCTTTTTTTAATTTGAAGTTAAGTGCTAAAATTTGGGACATTTTTAAAAACCACAAAAATTTAAATTATCTCGAAAACTATTAGTTTTCGGCCATACATATGGGGTTAAATTTGTCACATTTTAGGCCGCCTATCACCTCCCGCAAGGAAGTTGTCGAGTTTCTAGTAACCCTGTATAAGGTTGATTTTATACAAATGTTGGTTTTTATAATAATGTATGATTATGTCTCACTTTTAGAAGTTTTATTTCATACTGGAATATATAATATGTATACATGATCTTTTTTATGAACCGTAAAATGTATGTATTAAAAACAAAATAGCAATAGACAGATACTAGGTATTAGTTTTTTGGCCAGACCGTACCCACAACTAGGGTTTGTCTTTATAACTTCGATGTGGGTTGAGTAAGGAATACTTATAGGATGAATAAGGAAGGAAAGGAATTTATTCGTGGGATGAGTTCTCGTGGGATGAATACGGAACAATCCCCGTCCTCACCTTGCCTGCCTACCCCCGCAAGCTGCACTGAGGCAATGGCTACTTCTGATGACTGCTTCTGTGACACAGAGGCGATCATAAATAAAACCAGTCGGTCCGCAATAATAATTATGTTACCATTTCACCTTTGTCCAATCTAATGGATAATCAATCGTCCAGTTTTTGTAAGGCCTTTATAGTAAAGTAGGTACTACTAACAGCAGAGTAGCTCTGCGGCAAGGCAATTAAGTGCTCCTTTGGTTATATTAGGTGAGGATTATTAGGGTTTCATTGGCGCCTGTTGTACCTGCGTGGGGAGTGCGAGCTCGGGTTGGAGCCTCGGCTGAATAACGGGCGGGCGGGCGCCTGCGCTCTGGCTATCGATCGGCCACGTGGGCGCGCCCACGCGGCTCACCCGGCTTGCTCCCGGCCGCCACGTCAAAGGCCACGTGCCGCACGGGCACTCCCATAAAACCGCTCACTACCCAGTGTTGCCTATACGTTTAAATTTACCCCTGACAAGTGATACCAAATACACAATTCACAAGAGATAGCAAACGTTACCAGATTCACACTAAGAATCGTTGAGTAGCGGTATTTCTATAAATTTAAACTGGTAGCGGTAATGCAGGTTACGTTATGTTGAACAAGTATATCATTAGTTTTTTTAGTTACCTAATCCGCTTTAGCCCATCCGCGTAGAACGGTAAGTTAATTTACCTGTGAAATTCCACCCAGGCACAGAATATATAATAGTACACCCCCCAATTCTGCTATTTATTTTGATCTGAAACGAATCTGAAACGCTATAGTTTCAACGTTTTTGCTATTCTGCTAACTACGAAATCAACTCTATGGTTTCGTAGTTAGCAGAATACGAAAATGTTGAAACTATAGCGTTCTCGTATTCTGCTAACAACGAAACTAACTCTATAGTTTCGTAGTTAGCAGATAAGAAAACGTTGAAACTGTAGCGTTCCAGATTCGTTTCAGATCAAAATAAATAGCAGAATTGGGGAGCTAACGATACCAAGCATAACGTTATCTTTGCTATTTAACGTTATCTTCGTATGATAGAGGTAACGGTACCTTATTTTGTTAGCTCGTCGTATTCCATCCAACTGTTACAATATAAAATAGCCAATACCTTAGTAAAGAATTATATATGTACATATGCAACTTTTTAACAAACGTGATATGAGCGTCAGCGTAAGAACAAACCTGTTTTGTGCAAAATACATACATACAGACAGAGATTCACGCCTGCAAAATTATTTCAGTATAATGAAAAGATAAGATAAAGACAGAATGTTTATAATTTACTAACTAGTTGCCTGTCATCTACTTCACAAAATGTTGTGTCTACTTGCAGTCTTACACGCTATGATTTTGCACACAACTGCTTATGATTATTAGTATGTTTCCATCTCTAATAATTTGTTTTTTTTATTTATTTATCTATATTATTATTTTCCTTTAATAGCCAGAATAAACATTATGAGAAAGTCGATATCAATATTTTGTTTTTGTACTGTCGCAGCTCTAACTTTGTTGCAGTGTGGCCAATGTAATTAAATTAAAATTTCCTATTTTCGGGATAAGTGACGGGACGTAAATATAATATACTACTCAAAACAAAATATTTTCATAGTATTGAGATTTTTTAATGCAATTAAGGGCGGCTTGCAGTAATGCCTTAAATCTAGATTTAGTAGAATTAAATCTAGATTTTAGCTTAAATCTGATTTAACGTCTTGCACATCATCGATTTAGCTTAAATCTCGAATTAAACAAACTTCAAAGTTAAACCGGCACCTCGCTCGGTTTAAGGTTGTTAAATCTAGATTTAGCTGACCCGGCGAACTTCGTACCGCTTTGACAGTTTCTATGACAAAGCAAACAAATCGTAGGTATTTCTATTTATTTATCATTAAGCAAATTTTTTTTCTAGTAATAAATATAGACTATGTTAGCTCAAGTGGCAGTGGGCAGGGCACATTGCTCGCAGGACTGATGGCCGCTGGGGCGGAGCAGTCCTCGAGTGGCGACCGCGTACCGGAAAGCGCAGTGTGGGCAGGCCTCCAACAAGGTGGACCGACGATCTGGTGAAGGTCGCGGGAAGCCGCTGGATGCGAGCAGCACAAAACCGGTCGTTGTGGAGATCCTTGGGGGAGGCCTTTGTCCAGCAGTGGACGTCTTTTGGCTGAGATGATGATGATGATGATGATGTTACTCAGGGATATTGTAGCATTCTAATGGTGAAATAATTTTTAAAATCGGTTTAGTAGTTTTTCAGTTTATTCGTTGCAAACATACAAAAATACAAAAATTCAAAGCTTTCCTCTTTATAATATTAGTATAGAAGTATAGACGACGTTAATGTTTATTAATTTTTCTCTGTGTCTGTCTTTATTTTGTGAAAATGGAGTATTCTTCGAGTGATCACGATTTGATATCAGACAATAACTGGGAAATCGTGGAATATTTAGAAACTCCGTTTTTCTTTTGAAGAGTCTTCGTTGAAAGTGATTTATTTGTTATGTTACGAGATGACGAGTCCTTGAAACGGTTTTGCTTATGCAAACATAGTGCAATATTTCTACTAGATAAAATTATCAATGATTTGGCACCGTCAGTTCTTTTAATTTCTATTATTGTATATTTCTTCACAAGCTTCAGAAGATGCATTATTTCAGCAGTTGTAAAATTCGGTGCCCTGGTGGATTTCTTCATCACCAGTAGTGTACAAACCGTTAAAACTCTAAAAATAATGTTAATTTACTTAGCAGTTACAAATTTTGAACACAAATCACCACAATACAACTGTCAATACTGTCATTGACAAGACAAACGAGCGATCATAGATTCAGAATTAGTTTTTTAAGCGACGTTTCTTTGTACGCAATTTTGTTTTGACATATTGTTTTTGTGAAAACGGAACGTAAAGAACGAACGGTGACTGAATGATGGACTAAATCTAGATTTAGTTAAATCAAACGTCAATGTATTATGTGCAAGACAACTTTGATGAGATTTAAGTTAAGTCGAGTTTAGTACTAAATCTAGGTTTACTAAAATCGAGATTTTTATGATTTTACTGCAAGTGGCCCTAAGTTGAAAAACAAAAAAAAAACAAAATATGTTATATCCTATGTTATATGTTTATAGCCTATAGCCTTCCTCAATAAATGGACTATTCAACACAAAAAGAATTTTTCAATTCGAACCAGTAGTTCCTGAGATTAGCGCGTTCAAACAAACAAACAAACAAAAAAACTCTTCAGCTTTATAATATTAAGTATAGATATGATCGGCGGTCATATACTTTTGGCAGAGGGGAACGCCTGACAGTGGCGTCTCCAGTTGGTTTAATGCTCTAAGCTATACACACACGAGTCTATTGAAATGTTGTCCTTTACTTCTCTTAAAAACCGGTAAGTTCCTTGCACTCGATGTTCTAGATGGATTTTTTGATAGAACTACCACCAAAAACATTTTTATGTAAAATGTTGCCAAGACGAGACCATAATGGCTCGCACTGTCGAAAAGTTGTCAAATCTCATGTAGAGCCAAACTTCTAATTCTCCAAGCCCTAGCTTCACAAACTCTACACTTTTATCAAAATATGTAGCTCGGCCGTTTCGCTACCGTCACATGAGCGTAAGGTGACAGATTTATTCACTGTTAATTACGTTTCTGTTATATAATAGTTTATTTAGTAACAAATTTTGTTTATCTGGAATAATCCAAACCCAAGTGATGAGGGTAAAAAAACGACGAAGAGCTTCGAGAAAAGGTAGGTAATAGTGCCCTTGCGCTTCGCTTCGCTTGGCTCGTCTTGGTGGGGGCACTAACGTGCCCCCAGATTTGGACTATACAAGGCAGCCTTCAAAAAGTTTACTTGAATAAAATATATTTTTTGTTTGTTTCTTTCTTCTTTGTCCAGGTTTATACATTTCATCCGATTGTGAGAAATCTTTGGGGAGTTGAGCTCGAGGCTCGAGCCAAGTCCCAAACTAAGTAGTTTGTGCTATAGATAAAAAAATAATGGAAATAATCTATAACGTCGTGGCTCTGGATGGTTTGGATTGGCTGGGGGATGGTCGCCGTCGACATCAAAGACCATCGCGTACGAAAGTTCTTTGGTTCTTTGGCTCACCAATTCTTTGTTTCACCAATATTATATCGAATTAAATCGAACTGTGAATGTGAATTGTATTTGCATGCTTAATGATTAGGCGAATCATGATGTACGTAAATATTGTTACCATCTTAATTTACCATGCATTCTAGCAAATAAAGAAATTTGAATTTGAATTTGAACTGTCGACCACACCCATATTTCCTAAAATGCTGTCTAATAATTTAACTTAATAATTAGTAAGAAATAAAATATATAACAACTTGTTTAAACAATCGGAGATAAATACCTGAATTTACGAATATGCCAAATTCACTAAATAGAACAACAAGACAAATGTACAAGACAAATAAATAATGAAAGTAGGTACCTATCAAAATTCTTCCTACGACAGTACACGTCACCGTCGTTATTGCACAAAATTAGGAGACTACAGAAGTTAAGCTTCATACAAAGGCGCTCGAGCAACGCAGACATATAGACAACCTATCACGGACACGGAATCTCGCAACAGCTGCGCTCAAAATGTTCCGAGCCGTTCCGAGATCCGTGTTTTTGAGAGGTTGTCTATGTATGCGTTGCTTTAGCGCGTTGAGTATTGAGATTATTTTCTGGGTCACCTTATTTTGTGCCACTGTCTAGCTGATGTATATGTGTACGTACGCACACTACAACACGATTTCGAGATCGCGGAGGTTTTGACTTACGCGAAATAGAATGCAAGCTCTTAACGATTACGAAATTACTATGGCATTGAAGCAGCGCCTCTTGGCGACAACAAGAGGAGTTAAAGTTTTGCTAAACACATTTTATTTTCGTAAACGTATTCGATTGAATACGGATAGTAAACAAAACTCACACTAGACACTCCGAACTAATTTTATTCATAAAACAGCCTGCCTCAACAATTTTCCCCTTTCGCACCTTAGAAGCACCTAAATTGAAGGGATAACCCGCAAGTTGCCATCACCGCCGCTACCCCGTTACGCACCCCCTCCCTCCACTTCACCCCATTTGATACGTTCCCGCGCAGATTCGCTCCGCTTGTTTTCTCGAACACAAGATACTTATTATACCTAGGTACCTCATTGTTTTTTCAAACAATCTCACAAACAAAAAGGAATTTGCTGGAGTGATTCCTTAAAATTATTGCATAAGGTAGTTATTCTGTGTTACTGTTTGCGTAATACTTAATAGGTACCTACTTCTTCTTCTTCTTCTAAAAAGTGTGTTTGTACAAGATATCAATAAAAAGCCACTAATGCTGCGCGGTTCAACAAAGCATTGTTATCACCAGCCAGTTCCTTCCGATTCGCCGGCTTTCATTGTAATTTAATATGTACGGGACACGCAATTCAAGAGAACGTTTTCAAGAGCACGTTTTGTAAAGTGCGATCGATCAGACGCCAGATAAGGGCGTCAATTCGCATCTACCCCTGTCGAGCGATTGTTGACTGCCGACAGAGCGGCATGCGGCACAAAGGACACCGACTTGTGGCTTAGCTTCAAATAAATTTCAATGCTAAACAATAATTTCATTGGATCTTTTATTTTCAGCTAATTTTCCCTGTGACAAACGCAAGATCGGGAAATGTAACGCTTTCATAAGTAAAACTGTTCATCAATCAGTTTTTTGTACAGAATTTTAACCCTCTCGGAAAATTGGAATAAAAGAGGAAGAATATGTTCTGATAAAAATACCAACTCACTATACCTACAGTAAACTCTGCAAATCAATAAATAAAAAATTAAAAAAAAAAAAAACAAAAAACCCCTAAAAAATAATAAGTAACTAAATAGAAAATCAACTGAAAAGGCCGGAACAAGATATGAAAGATAGGCGCGAAAAACATAACCGTTCCACGATCACCCCATAGTAGAAACCGCCCATAGATTTTACGCTCTTAATATTAGAGTAGAAATCGAATAGCTTATGGCGAATAGTGGTATAAGCGATAATGTAGCCCCGATAGCTCCACTGCCTTTAGCTTCAAGTCGATCCAAACCGAGAGGTGTTTCGCTTGTTTCGTTCAACTGCCGTAGTCTACGCTCTAACATGACCATCATCATCATCATCAGAGCTTAGGGAATTCATTAAAAATAGGGAACTCGATTTTCTACTCCTCCAAGAGACGTGGCTCAAACCCAATACCTTGAAGGGGTTGTCGATCCCTAATTATTCACTAGTCCGCAATGACCGCCCTTGCGGCCCTTCTGGCCAAGCTAGGGGCGGCACTGCCATTTATTTTAGGAAGAGTTTGCATTGCTCCCCCCTACCTGCCCCACTCTCGCCAACATGGAAGCTACTGTATGCCGGATAGCCATGACGGGACATCGTTCCCTAATCATAGCGTCCGTCTACATAGCGGCCGGCACGCCCCGTCTGCGTAGTGATTTCGAAGCGCTCCTCTCGTTGGGGCACTCTGTGTACCTGTTCGGGGACTTCAATTCAAAGCACATGGACTGGACGTGTGTCGATTCAAACACCAATGGCCCTAAGTTATTACGGATAACAGAGGAGCTAGGTTTGGACGTTTTGTGCCCCTACTCTTCCACTCATTATCCGGATAACGTAAACGAACCCGAGACGACCTAGATTTCGCATTAGTGTAGGACGTCGCGCTGAATCTAGGTTCCCTCGAAACACTAGATGCCCTAGGTTGTTAGCGACTGCTAATGCAGCCGGGACCAACGGCTTTACGTGCCTTCCGAAGCACGGAGAAGCTCGAGATGATACATTTTTGGTCACCCATCCGATGACCGGCCTTTGCGAAAGTCGTAGTACAGTCGAAGAGCGATTCTTCGAAGCTTCTTAGAATCACTCAAATCCCCTCATTCGAAAGGCAGTGGATTAGTCCCGAGCTTCCCTCCATCCCCCATTTCCGTAGGCTGAAAAACGCTTTATCGGATCCCGCAAATCAATTATCACGTGATCTGGATTGCCTACTTGCGGCACAGGACACGCCGCCGGGCACAGGCAGCATGAATTGTTCGGTTTAGGACAGATTCTGTTTAAGACAGATTCGGTTTAAGACAGATTTTGTACTGACAAAAGAAAAAGTACGTACGGTGTAAACTTATTTTATGTTTTCCTAGGGCAGGCAAATTTATTGGCTAGTTAGATTAATGTTAGGCAGGAACCAGGAGACTAGAGCATAAAGAGAAAGTAAGGCCTAATTAAAATTTGGGATGCAAAGTTCTTCTATATGTACCAGGGTAACATAGATCCTAAAAGCTATATAATCATATTAGTACTTACTAAATAATTTACAGTGATACAATTACAAATAGGTTTAATGTATCTACTACCTATTACGGTCTAGTTTAACCTATAAATAAAAATACAATTAATATTTACCCCATGACGTTAATTGTGTAATGAACTACAATAATCCCACTCAATACCTAGCAACACTGACACGATACTTCACTCACTTCGTGTCTTTGGATTTTTATATACCTGGTATCACTGGGTTTTGAAAAATAACTTGTCATGGCGGAGGTCGGTTGTTCGAGAGATCACTATTACAATTGTACCTGCGCTGTTACCTTACCGGTCATGTAACTTATTAAGAATAAAGAAGGTCAAATAAACGTAAATTGTGTGAACCCTGTTTTGGACAAGAAGATTTTTATTTAATATCCCTTGAGCGTTACAGCTCAGAAGTGGGATTACCGCAAAATTCTTATTTTGCAACGCCCACCGACAGATTTTGGTAAGTTACAAATGATATTCATAATAATTTTACGACGACCTGACTAAGCACGACAATAAGTTAAAACAATATTAACTTACTTTCAAAGTTTATGTTTCTTTCTTTTTCTACTCGTTATAAAGCGAACAATGACGAACAATGACGCAATAGGCGCATGGCGGCTATTTCAACAGACTGATAAATACATATAATAAGATGAATATCATATAGATCCGATAAGTTAGTACTGAACCTAACAACATGCATGCTATTTTATTACAAGATTGAATAGATATTTTGAGATTTTTATTAAGTAATTTCCTCGTTGACAAAATGGCGTACGATTGAATACTTTCGTCGTTACATTGTATGCCTACCCTATAAATTTACAATGATCTTGATTAAATTACAACAAAAATCGGATAATTTGTACACGACTTCATTAAATTAGACGATTTATCAATGATTTCATTATACGATTGATAAAATAATTGCAGATTTAATATAGATTCAACACTTAATTGAAAAATAAAACGTTTCATAAGTCTCTTGCCGTATGTTTTTTAATGTTAACTATTTTGTTAAACGATTGTAGTGAAATTTGAACATTAATTAACGACAGTATTTGTATTATAGTTTTATGAAACAATTTTTTTTTTCTTTTTTCTTTCAAGGTCATTTGAGTAACTTTATTACTATCTTACGCAAATTGCCTATTTTCTCGTTAGTCGTTTATTTTTCTTTTTGAGCAACTACATATACGAACTGTTGTGAGTTCCAGAATATGGGAGGCGATGACCATCATGATGATCGGCACGGAGTAAGCAGCCGGCGGATCGGAGCCCCAGTCAACATGACAGTGATCGACGTAGTCGCAGCCACACGAGACATGGCAGTCGTCGACGTCCACGGAGCCGTAGCAATGGCAAGGAAGTATCACAGCATCAGGTACGTGGAGACAGCTGTACTTCACGAACATGTCGACGCAGTCATAGTCGACAGGCGTCAGACCGTCGTCGTCGTAGTTGTAGTAACAATCGTGATTATCATGAACTGTATGAAAGACTATCGTTACTAGAAAATCAACTACTAGTAGAGCGAGAGATGAGGACGCGTGATTCTATCGATAGTTCACATAATAAAAGAACGTTAGCCTCTCCTACTCACCCTGTAAGCTATACAGAATCTCGCGGACTTTCAAATCACAGACGTCAATCAAATATGGAGCGTAGTCCCTCGCCTCGCGACACTAGCAATCCAATAAGAAAAAAACCTAGGTACAATGACTCTGTAGATTATTTTCATGAATTTGTAAAAATTTTTAAAAGTCGGGAACGTGAATCCCTTCCGTCGATGAACAATGTTATCTCAGAGTTCGATCCTTTGAGTAAGGAGCAAACTATTGTTTGTTGGTTGAATAAAGTAGATGAGTGCAGAGACATTTATAATTGGAATGATATACAGACCGTACATTACGCCTTACCTAAATTGATTGGTCACGCTAAGACCTGGTACCAAGGCCTTCCGTCTATCAAGCATACCTGGGATGAATGGAAGCAGTTGCTTTGTGAATCATTCCCGTCAACTGAAAATTATGGCCAGTTATGCTTAATAGACGGACACGTCCAGGGGAACCTCTGGAATTGTATTATTATTCTAAGATAAACCTTCTGAATAGATGTAAGATCTTCGGGAAGCAAGCAGTCGATTGTATCATTTTTGGGGTTGAGGATAAAGGGGTTCGTCTTAGTGTGCAAGCAGGGAAGTTCAATAGGCCAGAAGAAACTCTAGAATTCCTCAAAACGGTTAAAAATCAGCCAAAAGAATTCACTGAGCTCAGGAAGGATAACCATTATAGAGATAGGCATATTAACACTACGGCGTGGCCAACTAATCAACGCACTCTACCAGGCACCTCTAAAAACCAATTAAAAGCACCTATTGTTTGTTTTAACTGTAATGGATCCGGACATCCAAGTTTTAAATGCCCCAAACCAATTAATAAGTGTGGTTTATGTAATTTCATCGGTCATAAGGATGATGATTGTCCTCGGAAAAATACAATTAATAGAGCTAGCAATGATACTAGTAATAATAACCAATCTAAAAATAAAAGCGTTCTTGAGGTGTCTATTAACGATGACAGTAATGATAAGTATAAAATTCTAATAAAAGTGAATGACAGGGATATTCTTTGTCAAGTTGATCTAGGCAGCCAGGTGACATTAATCAAAGAATCTAATGCCCAGAGTCTGGGTCTTAGTTGGCAGCCTGTTGAGGGTCCACTATTGAGAGGATTAGGTAACGTTCCATACTTGCCTCTAGGCAAGGCATCAGTACTAGTAGAGGTACAAGGAATAATCGAAGAATGTGTCGAAGTCTTTGTAGTAAACGAAAGTCTTATAAATATTCCGATACTATTAGGGCACACGTTCGCTGAACGACCTAATCTCAAAATTGTGAAAACGGCTACTGATCTACAATTTGAACGGACTGATTCAAATAAAGAAATGAAATTGGCTCTTATTGTCACCGTCGATTCAAACCTAGAGCTAGACCAATTACAAGCTATCCCTGTTTTATCGGAAGTAGCTTATAATGGTAGCATATACGTAGGCGGGTCAATTCGAGGTTACCCTGGAATGAAGTATTACCTCTTACCTGGAGAATACCAATTAAAAGATGACGCTTGTAATCTATTAGTACAGAATGTAGGTGAACAAATAGTTACCTTTAAAAAGGGCGTCTTGCTGTCTAGAGCTCGAACTACTTCTAAAAGGAACGTGTTGGACGTCCTCAGTGTGAAAATAGATTCGAACACTGGCTTCGACACTAATAACATCAATTGTGGTACTCAGCTTACCATTGCGGAAAAACAAAAGTGTCGTGATTTACTCTCGAAATATAAGGACTGTTTTTCGAAAGGACTCCATGACCTAGGGTTTACTGCGGTGGCGGAGATGGAAATACATCTAATGGATACTACGCCAGTTGTCTATAGGCCATACAGACTGTCACATTCGGAACGTAAAAATGTTCAAGACATGGTCGGACAAATGATCAAAAATGGCATAGTGCGTGAATCAAACTCACCATATGCAAGTCCGATCGTACTCGTCCAAAAGAAATCCGGCGAAAAACGACTCTGCGTGGACTACAGAGCCTTAAATAGCCGTACCAAAAGAGATCATTATCCTCTACCACGTATAGAGGATCTTTTGGATGAACTAACTGGACAATTTTTGTTTACTACACTGGACCTAGCTTCTGGATACCACCAGATAGCTATTTCAGAAGAATCTAAAGAAAAGACGGCGTTCGTAACACCTGACGGGCAATACGAGTATAATCGTATGCCCTTCGGGTTGGCGAATGCACCTGCTGTATTCCAACGCGCTATACACAAAATCCTTAGCAAATCAAAAGTGCCTTATGTCATAATATACATGGATGATTTGTTAGATGAATTTCGCAAACGCATTATTCAGTAGCAGCTAATTTTAGGGTCGCATTTTTTAGCGAAAGCTTTATTTATATTCCTATAATTTATTATTAGATGAATTTCGCGATTTCTTTTTTTAGCTGCAGTAAATTTCAGAGTAGCATTTTTTAGCGAAAGCTTTATTTATGTTTGTTTTTTCCTATCTATGAAAGGGCTTCTATAAAAGGTAGATTCACTAAAGCTGGCACGAATGGAATGAACAAAAGTAATATCACTGTGTGAGTGCCGTCCTCTGAAGCGATGTTCAAATTTCAAACCGAAAACCTGTTATTATTTTACACACTTCTATACTTTCGTTCACTTATTTAATCCATTCGTGCCAGCTCTTGTGAATCGACCTTATACCTTCGTTTTTTATTTTTTTATTTTAGTTGAATTAAATTTGTAATGTCATCGTATGGTAATAAAAATATGTACTCAGTATAAACTTTTTATTTTTGTTTAACTTAATACGAAACTGCACTTTAAAACTAAAAGTAAGTTTTCCTTAACTTAAATTATTAATAGTCACTAAAATAACAAAACTGTTCTTTACTTCTATTCTGGTTATCTATCTTTCTATACTTTAAGTATACTTTAAAAAAGATAATTTTTCTATGCACTTTTCCATAGATATTTCTTGGGCTAAATAGTTATTCACTATTTTCGTTATATCTTCATCCATTTGTATATGTTTCCTCAATCGTTTACGTTCAGTTGCCATATTCATTTCCTCTTGAACGATGCGAAAATCAATGGTCTTTGACTCTTCTTTCAGCATTGAAATCATATGAAATAAATTTTTATTGCTTTGAACTAGTTTATTCATTTTATTATGCCAACCCTCTGCCACATTGTTTGTACGGTGGCGTTGGTCATAACAAGAAACAATGTTTATATTCTTGACATTATACCATTGTGAACTGATGTATTGGTTGAACAAATCAATACCTTTTATAGAAGGTGCCTTTTCCAATACGTTAAACCACGCTTCAAGTATCTTGGTGTTCGGCATATGAGCGACTGAAACACATTTTGCCACGTAGTTGCAGCCTTCACGGCTACTGGAAATATTCAAATCCGATGCGTGTTTCCACACGGCATGGGCAAAATGAAAAAAACAGCCTGTGACCGAAACTGATTCAAAACTTTTTGCAATTGCGTTTATCACTGCCATTTCGAAATCCGTTTTTATAAATTTTGGTTGAAAATTTGGGATACGTTCTTTTATAGCATGAAATAACTTTTCATACGTGTGTTGCTGTTTGTTTGGCAACAAAGCGTAAATAACTGGAACTACTTTTGTGTAGTCAGTTGAAGAGCCGATGTCAGCATGAAAAGTATAAAGTTGCTTAAATGGCTTTGGAGCCACTTTAAATGTTCCGTCGATAAAAAAATGATCTACACGCTGCAATAAATTATTACATATAAGTATATCTTTAATTTGAGCACATAAAAAATCTTTTGCTAATTCGGAAGGAATTATAACGTCTTCACAATTTTGGAAGCTAGAACTAGCGATACTTTTATTCCGTGCTCTATACAAGGCATCACGCTTTGAATGAAATGACGGAAGCTTCGCAGCATATTCTTCTGTCATTATAGGCATCATTACTTTGCGATACAACAACGGTATTGGTCTGTAATCACTTTTTACTATTTCTTTTAAGTATGCGTTTCGCTGCTCGATTTCATTCGACTGAAAATCAGGGATACAACAATGACTAACCTCCTTTAAAATATCAGTTCTGTCTGTATTCAACTTTATAATTTCATTGCAATTTTTTTGGGTGCATAGCCATACCGTAGAGCCATTTTTGTTGGACCTATTTAAGCAGTATCTACGTCCTGCTCGTTGCAAAATGTATCCTCCGTGAGAACTATCCACAAAATTAAATTCAGCTCGGTTATTACTGGTACCACTGCCACTGGTGCTGGTATTGGTACTTGATGCTGCCTGCATTTTATACTACATAAAATATTGAATTAGAAGCAAACTGTAATGATTTTAATTATGTACTCTTTCGTTAAAAAATGCGACTCTTAAATTAGCTACTACTGAATAATTCATCTAACAAATCTCCTGAAGACAAGTTTATTTAATATGACAATGTCACGTCACGTCATTATCATAGCATTAATCTATTCTTCAGTCAATATTTAAAGAGGTTTGAAGTGCGAATTGGTAGCGTTCTGTGTTTCATCTTTTAGATCTGACTACTTGGGGAATCCCTAGCCATAGAGTGCTTAAACTGACATTTATTACGTTGCGTTCCGAATTTCCGATAAAGGATTCACTTAACACGAAATAGAAATTCAAAATTTATTTAACTGCAAGATTAAAACTGACAACAAAATTATTTTCTATACAAATTCTATAGAAAAGTCACGAGTTCTATGGAAAAGTTGTTAAATCACTTATATTAATGAGTCTGTGCTGGAGAAAAACAAGAACGTCGCCTGAGCCCGATCCCGCATGAGTAATCCCGCATAGTAGATCCCGCAAAAAAGGTGCGGGAATTTTGGGGAAATTGAGTGTTAGAATAATAAAACCCTCGCGCGCTATATGTACGCACGGTCGTACGTAAGGTGGCCCGCTAATTATACCTACAGCGCAGGACGGGTGAAATTAAAATACAGGAACACAAAATAAACAATCGTTAAGAATCCAACTGCTGAAATTTTGTTACGCTTAAATAATGCGATCCTGAAATCCGCTGCAACTAAATAAGGCGTTCGCAAAATATATCCATCATGAAATATTGATTCGCTAAAAAATGCGATACTGAAATCCGCTGCAACTAAATAAGGCGTTCGCAAAATATATCCAACATGAAATATTGATTCGCTAAAAAATGCGATTCTAAAATTTGCTGCAACTGAATAATGCGTTCGCGAAATTCATCTAACAAATCTTAGGGAGGCAGGCTTGACCCTCACGATGGAGAAATGTAATTTCTTCCAAAAGAGTATTTTGTTTCTTGGTTTTGAAATCGACAAATATGGCATACGCCCCGGAGAACAAAAGACAAAGGCGGTATCTCAATTTCCAGTACCACGTAACCAACATGAGGTGAGGAGATTCTTAGGGCTGGCAGGATTTTTTCGCAGGTTTGTCAAGGGTTTTGCAGTGATTGCCAAACCTTTGACGAGCCTCCTAAAGAAAGACACACCTTGGCGATGGGAGAGCTCCCAACAGTCAGCGTTTGAAAAACTGAAGAGCTCTCTTATCGAAAGACCTGTGTTAGCACTTTACGACAACACGGCAGAGACACAAGTACATACGGATGCCAGCAAGTCTGGCCTAGGAGGTATTCTGTTGCAGCGCACCGGGACAAACCCATGGATGCCAGTGGCATATTACAGTCGTCAGACTAGTCCAGACGAGCAAAGACTCCATTCTTTCGAGTTGGAAACTTTAGCGGTAATATGTTCATTGAGCAAGTTTCGACCTTATCTCCTAGGCATAAAGTTCACAATAGTGTCCGACTGTAACGCATTAAGATCAACATTCACTAAACGAGACTTAGTCCCTCGCATATCACGGTGGTGGATTCAATTCCTTGAATACGACTGCAATGTCGAATACCGACCTGGAGAGAGAATGGCACATGTAGATGCTTTGAGTAGAGGAACCACCTTACAAGCGCAAGAACCTCTGCACGTAATCGATGTCCTCACAGTTAACGCAAGTGACTGGATTTCGACGGTACAGTCTGCTGATAATGATATTAAACGCATAAAAGAGATTCTGGAAGATCCAGAAACACCAAGGATAGCTGCAATACACAAAGAATACCAACTCAAAAATGGTGGTATTTATCGTATTATTAACGATGGTGAACTCAAATGGTTGGTGCCTAAAAGTGTACGATTCCAGTTATTAAGGAAGAATCATGACGAGGTGGGTCATTTTGGTTTTAACAAAACTTTAGAACGAGTAAAAACTTTATTTTGGTTTCCAAAAATGCGCAAATTTATAAAAAAATACGTGTCAGCATGCTTGGAATGTGCCCACCACAAGTTACCATCGGGGGCTAAGGAAGGGACTCTACATCCAATCCCAAAGGTGGATGTCCCCTTTCATACCTTACATGCTGACCACCTTGGTCCATTCCCAAGGAGCAAACGCGGTAATATGTATATACTAGTTCTCGTAGACTCTTTCTCAAAGTACGTATACTTAGCACCAGTTCGCAGCACTAGATCTAAAGCAAGCATCAAGGTTTTCAAAACGTTCTTCAGCTTATTTGGCTCACCATCGAGACTCGTAACGGATAGGGGCACTAACTTTACGAGAAAGAAGTTCAAAACCTATGTGCACTCGGTAGGGGTGAAACACATACTAAATGCTGTCGCTACACCACGCGCAAACGGTCAGGTTGAGCGATACAATCGCACAATCCTGGCCTCTTTGGGATCAATGACCCATGGCCATAGTAATGACACCTGGGATACATACTTGCCACATGTTCAGTTAGGGATAAATACAGCCGTACATGAAGTAACGAAAAGGACACCCACAGAGCTGTTGTTTGGCCATAAGGTAGGTAACCCATCTCAAGGTATTTTGAACGGCATAAGTGACGAGGTAGGTAATAATAAACAATATGGAAACTTAGAGGATATTCGCAAGGAGGCTAAAGTTCTGATAGAAAGAAATCAGGAAAAAAATAAACAGCGTTTTGACAAAGGTAGAAAGAAGCGACGAAGTACAAAGTAGGCGACCTTGTTAGGGTGGTTAGAGCGATTGCGGGGTAGGGTCCGGCAAATCAAAGAAATTAGAGTCTAAATGCCAGGGTCCATATCGGATTAAGAATATTTTGACTAATGATCGGTTTGTTATAGTCGATACACCACTCACACGAAAAGGAAAAAAATACGAAAATATAGTTTCCATTGATAAAATATTCCCGTGGATGAGTTTTGATGCGCCTGCTTGCTCCTCGAGTGATGAAACTGATAGTGAGGATGTAACTCCCTCATCACACAAATGAATGAGTTATATTTACATTAGACTAAAGCACTATGTTTATACTTAATTAAGTTGTTGTTAATTAGATGTACTCGTATATATATACCTAATATAGTACTCTAATAAAAGTTTTAATAAAACTAAATTTCGTGAGTTGATTGTATACAAAAATCGTAAATTGATTGACACACCCTAGAGAAGACAATAAAGACTAATAAGTACATATTTGTGTAAAGACGAACGGGTGATATATGATATATGTAAATAATGATTTGTGACATCTTAATCAACAAAATTGAACGATTATAATGCTTTTATGATGTTGAAATAATGATCATGGTGATGAAACAATGATTATTAATGTACTATTATGAAATAATGATTATACTCTCGAAAGTGAGGGTGTTGTCATAACAGGACATGAGTGGCAATGAAATCGCAAGCCGTCACGATTGTTATGAAACACGCAGCTTAGTACTATGGAGGTGAAGGAAGTAGCCACATGGTCTAGCTATAGCTAAGAATAAAGTGAGGATGTACTTATGACAGTGGCTTAATTGGCAATGATATGGCCGCCCAGGGATGTTATGAGTCATGCAGCCTAACAATGCGGCGGTGAAGGAAGTAACCCCGGTTGTCTAGCTATAGAGTAAGGCTAATTAAGTAAAAAAAAAAAAAGTATGTATCGATATAGATTACTAAACTAGAAGTAAGTTAAACGATGGGACTCGTTTATGTGACGGATGGCCGACTCTAATGAACTACAATAATCCCACTCAATACCTAGCAACACTGACACGATACTTCACTCACTTCGTGTCTTTGGATTTTTATATACCTGGTATCACTGGGTTTTGAAAAATAACTTGTCATGGCGGTCGGTTGTTCGAGAGATCACTATTACAATTGTACCTGCGCTGTTACCTTACCGGTCATGTAACTTATTAAGAATAAAGAAGGTCAAATAAACGTAAATTGTGTGAACCCTGTTTTGGACAAGAAGATTTTTATTTAATATCCCTTGAGCGTTACAATTGCTTTAGCACTTTTGACTAAAACTTCCATTACAAATAAAACATTTTGCTCAATAAATAAATTTGTTTTTAGTCTTCTAAACAAACGATAACGTCCACAAAAGATAAAAACGTATATTAGGTATTTTTTATTTATATGATTACATGTGATAGTAAGTAGGTATGTTTTAATCCCTTCACTGTTCACTGCATTTCTATATAAGAATATAAAGTTTACCGTATTTTATTATTTATTATATTACTATATTATTTAATAAAATAATTTATACACTTTGATTTTTGTACTTAACTGTATTTATGTCCTAAACCGAATAACTCGGCAGCAACACTGCAGATTGAGCGCGCCCCACTAGGGCGTGCACTCTGATTGAGTAACGCCAACGTCGTCGCCTCCCACCCCGGGAGGCGACCGTTCCGTCAGTCTATGTAGCCCTTTCAAGGCTATAGGCAACACCAGGGGATGTTTGGTCAGTAGGAGTCACCTCAAACACACGCCCCGGGAAATCCAGTAACATAATAATATGGAGATGAGGACACGCTCTCGCGTTATGCCGACCCCTAACATTGTTTAGCATTTCATTTGCTTTATAGCTAATTGTTAGGCGTCTAGGTTAAATAAAGGTATGAACAGATGTTCAGTAAGTCCGGCCGCCACGCGGTCCGGGATCCTAATCCCGGACCGCGTGGCGTGCGTGGCGGCCGTATCGTATCGCGGCGTAATGAATCCTAATGCTGCAATTCAACCTGGCTCACTAACAATGACATCTAAAGGTTAAGCAATTGCAACACAAAAAAGATTTAACGTTACGTTTAGAAAGTCTAATGGGATGGGAGTCATTTGATAGGGAAATAACACTAATGAGCTCATACGGCGAAATTTTAGGTGTTTACTATGAGGAAAAATACTACTAGTACTAGTAGGTGCTTTATAGTTATAGAAATTTACTCGTTTTATCGGATAATTTGTGCAAAATTAGCGCTGTCAGAGTTGTCTGCGCGTAAACGCAACGGGGCGGTGGCGGTGGTGAACGCGAGTTCATCTGCGAATGTCAGTTGCATGGCACTCAGCATGTCTCGTCAGTGACACAGTATAAAAATTAGCAGTAAGGTAATTTTATGTGACCTTAGAAATTCATTTTTATAATCAAACTTTGTTTATAGTAAAATAATAATTGATTTATTTAGTCTTAATATTTTCATATTCATGTTTAATATTGAAAAATAAGACAACAGTGACCTGCGGAATATCAATACAAACATTTTGATGTCGGATCATTGTTTTATTTGTGCTATATTTACAAAGTTTCTGAAGAAATAAGTTTTTAGATATCATTATTTTACGTATTGTTTATGCAGTTTCTGGGTATTTGTTTCAAATTCCAAGACAACCATGACCTTGTGAAAGGATCAAGCTAACCTACACTAGTCCTTTTAATGTATAAGACCTATTCAGCGCCTAGCACCAGAGACTTCAAAACACGTAAATTTTCAAATTCCGCGCTGCACCCCCTTAATTATCGGAAAATAACAGCGGTTGCTAGGTAACTAATCTAAGATAGGCCTATGTCTTACCAGAGATAGGTTATTAATTTCGGCTGTTAGCGTACCACATATAAAACGATTTACGTAGCGGCGTGTTCGCGAATCTGTCATTCGATACAGCGGTTTTCGATAAAACGGCTTTTCGAAAGGGCGTATACCAATTGAATTTTTTTCCGCAATAGCGTGCGTCGCAACGATGACTTTCGAACCTACATGTCAGACCAGGGTGGTTACTTTTGAAACACAATTGCAATAATCAATTTTTAATCCCAAATCTAAAAAATTCAAATGGCACTCTTAAAAGCGATAATAGCGCCACATTGGAATTAAATTGCGTGGAAATTGAGTGAACAAATTATTATCGAGATGGGGCGTTCCGAAATTGCGAAACTTATCCCAATATCGATACATATTAATCGCATTGGAATTGTATTGAGATTAAGTTTGCGTCAAGAGTAGCCTACCTGGGGCCTGTTTCTCGAAAGGTACAAGTTCACAAATCACAAAAGTTCACAAAAGCTTCGATATGTAACAAGGACTTTTAAATTCTGTTTCACGAAGTAAATAAGTGTTTTTTACGTTAACAAAATAGATGTCACTGACATTACACTCGTAATTGAGTGAATGATATCTTCTAACAGGAAATTGTATTAGTTCAATTTGTATAATAAACATGTCTAAAATGGATAACAAAATTTCTGTGCTAACTAAAATTCGTGAAACAAAAGACATTCTTTTTGGAAAATTTTCTGATAGTCTTACTAAAGAAAAAAAAGTGGAACAATGGAAACACTGATCATTGATTGAGATTTTATTCTACATACGTATTAAGTAGGAACAGTTTCGTGAAACGCTACACTTGTAAGTTCGGTATTTTACAAGTGTTACTATGGTAACACACATGTATTACAAGATTTGTACCTTTCGAGAAACAGGCCCCAGACCGTATATGGCATATGGTTCATCATTTTTTTTGACAGTTTTAGATAGGTTGATGTGCAGGTGTCTGTAGGTACTACTAAGGTAGTAAAAATACACAATAACCCCTTAAAGTGCTACAACAAAAAAGTTCACGCCCGCCGGGACATCATCCTGAGTTACCATAATAATTTATCACCATTGAGGTATTGCATTATTATAATATAGGTATTAACCTACCTCAGTGTTTATTATTATTGAACTAGTATTTTCTATTCCAAATACATAAAAAAGTGATGTAGAAAGAAGGCTTTTTATTAAAAACTCAATAATCTTGACGGTAAACGAAAAAAACTACCTAACCTAGGTACTTGTTAGATATTATATTTCTAATTTTGTTACGTACATAATGTAATTTTTATTCTCTAAAGTTAAATATTAAGTAATCTTTCGGCATAGGTATGTAGGTAGCTATTTATCTTAATTAAAAACCATATTGTATTTTTTTTTATTGTAGGCACTTTGAGTGTTTCTAAGCTCGCAAGATTTTTTTGGAATACTTAAATAAGTAAAGGCAGCACTAGATGACCCCCTGTACCAATGCACCAAAAAAAGCAACCCTCAGAGAGGAATGGCGACGAATTGTGAGGCGGGTCACCCGACCGAAATGACGACCACGACCACTCTGTCAAGAGTGCTACGACTAAGAAGAAGAAGAAATAAGTAAATAAATATCTATTTGAATTAGTTGATTAAAAAACGTGTTTATTTTTTTTTCCATTCTGGAAAGCAAAAGGGGCCTCGACATTATACACCCTAGCATGTTAAAAATATGATTAGTGAAGTGATGATTTATAAAGTATTCAATGATAGACGACATCCCCCTATGTATTCTGTGGTAGTAGTATTAGTAAGTAAATAAGATTTGACTGTGATACCTCATTACCTTAGTGACTGTTACTTTAGAAATGTGACCTTGTGTTGTTATCAAATATCATGCATGATGTGACCAACACTTGTTTATGTATGATTACGAATACCTACCTATCTACAGTAGAAATAATCCTATGATTTGACTGTATGTAGCTAATACAAATTATAGATAGAAAAATCAAACTAAAATACAAAAATGCTTTGTTACATCCCGGCCGAGTACTTACTGATAGTAACAAATTCATAACAAGGCTTCACTTCAGGCTACCGTGCTTCCGCCTTAATTTGCGAACCGTCACACATATGTAATAAAACGTTTAAATCAATATATCGATGTGTAATACTCGTATTTATAAGTAAAAATACGACAAAATATAAATTAAAGAAAATCAATGAAATCAAATCACAGAAATGCCTCTCAACAACTACCTACCAACAACACAACAAAAAAGCGTTATGAAATTAGTAAAGCTTAGTTGCTGGGCGAGTAGAAAATTGAACGAGGTAGTTAGTCCACTTAGAGCACAAGATCGAATAGCACATGCGCGAACAGCACAAGGCCTAGTCCACGAACAGCACATATCAATATTTTAGGCATGTGTTGTCTCTTCGACGTCTACGTCTACAATTAAAAATGTTTGCCTTCTAATAGAGTATCCTCTTGCTCCGTCAAAGTTGTAATGCTTCAGACTACAAAGTGCATATAATAAAAGTACAAGCTTACCGCCAGCCGCCAGGAGGGGATTCTGTGCTGCTTTCCTTCAGCTGAGTGGCGCTCGCGCTTTGCAGATTGGGAACATTAACACTGAAAGCAGAATTTTGCAACACTTAGTACCTATGCAACCAGCTAAATTAAGAAACATTGAAATGAAATTAAAATATTTATTCGGGGCATCTATGATAATTTAACATAGAAGACCATATACATTTTTTATCTATGCAACCGATAAGGTCACCTGGAGTGATTATGAATGAGATTGTGATTTTGATTCTGAGTGCGATGATGGAAAGTTGTTTTGTAAGAACAATTATACAAACTTATGCCGCAAAGTACTGACCTTCACATCCCTGTCTTTGTAGTATTTATTTAGTTAGTAGAAGTTTATACAGAACCAAGATTACGACCAAACATGCTCAAAATATTTTTTTCTCATTCGGGCCTGGAATACCTTCCAACATACGCACGCAACGCAGTTCGGGTTGGGGTAGGCTAGGCAGAGATGACCGTGAACGTCAGTTCTCAGCAGATCACCCGAGGAGACCCGTCGCCAGCGGAGGGTTATTCGGCGTAAAATTAACCCATTATTTAATCTCAAATATTATCAAAATGTTCTTTAATTATAAAACAAGAATTAAAAAAACTGACTCGGATTTTACACCCTGACTTTCCAATCCCTAGCAACAAAAGGCTAAAAGGTAAAGCACTGTATCAAAGGATCAAAGACATCCTAGAACGCACCAGATTATTCTGAGCATCTACACTACAACCCAAACTATTGTTACAAAGCTGACAATGGGCTGTTAACGCGACACCCGGGTAAACACGTGTGGTGCGTCTACGTCCGACAAAAGAATATTCGAGACTCTTCGTGTTGACTATTGATCGACCGGTACCAATATGCAATTAAAATATGTAGGTATTGTTGATTCCGCTAACTTATTTGTTTATCAAGCTTGGATGCAGCAGCAAGCAAACACCGCCCCCTCCCGCACGTAAACCGAAACGATATCGGCCATTTCCAAAAGTCACGGCTGATGCCATTTATTATCGCTGCTTATAATCATATTTATAATTGTATTGCAAAACTTACATTTTCTTGTTCGCTACTGAAGGTTCCACGATCAGGGGCAGTCCACAATAGGAGTAACCTGCCAATGAATTATTTACTTATTATATGTTGTTACTTGTCTATTTTTATTTAAAGCCACTGTAAAGGATGGCAAAGGTCGCAATGGCGCAACGTTTTTGGGTTACGATGAGTGACCAAATAAAAATAATTCAAAACTTCAGAAGGCATGTAAAGCCCCGTAGGTCGCGGCACAAACCAAATCAGCTAATTCATACATTTTCATCGAGTAAAGTAGGTACCTATAACATATTTTATGGCAACGGTGTGATGGATGAATTCTGAGCTCAGTTTTGGCAGCAGGATAAAACTTAGTTCATTTAAACATTATGTCAACGACGTTTTGGGACACTGCCAAAGTAAACTTCGTTCTCTCAAACAGATCTCGTCAACAAGTCACCTTTGTCACGGTCTTTGTCCACGCGGTAAGACCGGACCAGACCACAGATTAAATATGACCGGACTCCGACAGTTACCTAAATCAAAATTCGGATTTGAAAACATTATTTACATATGTACAAACTCTCACGTCCTTCTCCCAAAAAGGGGTAGATAGAGCATCAAGGTTATTCAAAATCATCAATTTTCAGTAAACTCGCCGTTAGTGACCTCGACGCAATATTTAGCATAATCAAAGAGGGCTCCGAGGTGGAATAGATTACATCAGTGATGGGTTGCTACTTGCTAGCCAATCGCCTGATGTGCGAGTATCTTGAAACCCTTCTTAGTCCCTTAGTAGGCTCTTACATTACATTCATCATCATCATCATCAGCCTATACTAGTCCACTGCTGCACATAGGCCTCTCCAAGTGCAAGCCACTGAGCACGATCCGGGGCTACTCTCATCCAGCTCAATACTTTTATGGTAAACTAATCAGCTGATACATTCATTTCACGTCCCAGACCAGCTTGGGACATTTACGTTATGACACTTATTCACATAAAAAAGTTGAACTTAATCAAATGCAAACGTAAACAAGGTAAATAAAATTTAAATATCTACAAGTCAAAGTCAAAGTATTTTTTAATTCAAATAAATTTAAGAAAAGTGCTGTTGAATCCATTCAGGACGTCTATTTTTAGCTGTTGGCTGTGGAGAGAATGGGCGGAAACTAAATCTGCTAAGTCAGGTATTGCAATATTTTATTTTATTGTTTTAACATTATGTAAAATATCACAACTGTACAAATATGTACAACTGTAAAACTGTAATAATATAATGTACATGCATCTTGATTTAAAAAATTATAACTGGCGCTATTAACTAACATAGAACTAAACATAAAACTTAATACACATAATCTTAGAATTAATTTATTATTATTATAATAAGTTTAAACTCAAAACTATAATACCAAGGACTAACTATGGAACAAAGACGGTACTATTTGAGGGAGCACAGTTATTTAACAGTTTGCCAAATGAATTGAAGGATTGTGATAGTTTAAGTGTTTTCAAAAATAAACTTAAGGTACATATAGCAGCAGCAAGCATCGGTGTTTAATGTATAACAATTGTCATTCTTTATCTACGTAAGTATCTCATTATAAGTGAAATGTAAATTTCTTATGAGAATAAAAGTTCTTAACCTTATGTAAAATATCATGTCCAGCACTTTACAGCTTTTAACATTAATAGTTATATAACAGATCGCCGCAAACTTCTAGTCCCTTCTGAAGTTGCTTCGTTGCGCAGCTGTAGTCAGGCCCTACCGCTCGTCCCCGCCTTCGCCCTACTGACCCCTATTTTTTACTACTGCGACGCGAAACGCGCCAACTTCAGAGGGGACTAGAAGTTTGGCGCGACCATAACTGTCGTAATATTGCCTACTATTACCCATGTGTATAATTTTGTTTTTGTTTTTTTAATTGATGATCTAAAGTTTGTTTTGCTTAAGTTTCATTATAATTTCGCTGAAGGCCCACATGAAAAACAAAAATATTTGAGGCATTGCCAAAATTAGATTATTTCGGCAAGGTCCAAACTAAACTAAACCAAAAATAAACTATTCTTCACTCCCTTTCGTAGATACACAACAAACAACAGAGCATTAATTTATTGCTACGAGTTAAGTCTCAAGATAAACTTATATAAAAGAAATCCTAATTGTGGCATCAATGAAAATCTTTAATCGAGTCTTTTCTAGGCACCTTTTTCTGGAAGCCATCGTATCATGCATGTAAATATAGTCTTACAGATATGAAGGCAATTATAATAAAATAAGATAACGAGACAATGACTTTCCTTTATCGACATTGAACACTACGAATAACCATTTTAACACAACGAAGTTACTTACCATGTAATTTATCTATAGCGCGATCCGCAGCTGACTGGTCAGGAAAATCAACGAAAGCGTAACCACCCCTTTTCACCGAAATATCAGCTACAGTTAGGTTTTGCTCTGCAAATAGCTGCCTCACGGCAGCTTCATCGGCCTCTATAGGGAGGTTTCCGATATACAACTTGTTCATCGCAGATACAGTTTTTAGCTGTTCACTCATGTTGTTAATTTTCGAGAATACCACACAAAAGCAATATACTTTAGTCGCTTCACGGGGACGAGCCAATTCAACAAGTCAATCGGATTTCTTTTGTCTAATGATTGACGTAAGAAAATTTCGAAGTCCAAAATTTGTTATTTTTAATCTTGATGGCCATGATTTCTGATATACATACGTCAAAAGTAATGGAGTTTTTAATACTTACCATAAAGATTAATGTCGGCCTCATATGGTGTGTGGCGAAGAAAAATTTCTTGCGCTAATTTCTTGACGTTTAGCTTTTAGCTGCTAAGCGTAGTTGTACTTTCGCAATTTTATCGTAAAAACCTGTATTCTGTGGTAAAGGCTTGGCCGGCTTATGGAATACCTACCTTCTACGATTTCAATCATGAAGCTGTACAGCTTCATGATTTCAATAGTAGGCGCCATCAAGCGCCATAGACCTCATAACAAATTAGCGTAATATTTCAGTTGTTTTCTCTACTAAAATTATTATTCTCTTTATTAAACATATATCTTAAGAAAAATATTTTACAATATTTTATATAAAAACGAGCTCGCAATTGAATGCCAAAACATCCTTCGTCAAAAGAATCCATCGCTGATGCACTTTAAATCTTTTCTCAGTTGTACAATTTTTCGTTCGACTATGAACGGTTCGCCGAAAACATTCTTCACCACGGATATCCTTCGTCAATTATCACTTGTTACATTTGTCCAATTTCCACATCAGCCGGCTTTGGCCAAATATGTCAAAATCGTGTACCTATGTATGAAGATATTGGAAGTTATGCCTTAATTGTTGCTTATAATTACACGAAAAATGGTATTTCTATATATTGTTTATTGATTCCATGCATTTAAAGTACGTGTGCTGTTATCAAACTTGGCGGCTGCAGTGGTAGGTAGATACTACTTACACCCAACTTGGCAGTATGAGCGATGCGCAAACTGGGTGCATGACTGCGCAGCAGCTTTACGCTCGCTAAGCAGCAGCATCGCAGCAGAGCAGATTGCACTGCTGCTTAGGTATATTATGAGCGCGTGCGCTTGACACAAATAAGTACGTGCAATTGTTTTAAAAAGATAGCGATAAAACTCATCGATGTGAATGTGTGTCGAAAGTGGATTATTTTTATAAGATTCAAGCAACTTCCCAAACCTGATTTGACGTAATTTAAAAATAAAAACAGCATTAATTTGTTCTTACTATTTATTTTTTCAGTCAAACTGGATCAAACAAATTTAATGACTACAGCTTCGTCTCCAGCAGAGTAAACGTTTTCCGAATTAAACATATATGTATCATCTTAGCTTCTTCAGTATGTAAAATCCGTTAATATTTCCTGGATATTTCTTCAGTTTCACCTTTTTACAAGAACGACAATGTCAAATACGGTTCGTTCATTCGTTATTCTATTTTTTTAAGTTAAGCTCACTCAGTTCAGTCAAAGAATATTATTTATTACTTCAAAGTTTATTTTACTTTATGGTCAACCGATCTTTTTTTTCTGATTTACGGCGCTGCGCTGCACTCAAATTGTCAGTAGGCCGATTCTACTAAATAACTGCAACTACACTACAGCGTCGCGAATGTCAAAATGAGCAAATTTTGACGATTCGGTATTCTGATAAGAAGCGCTGCTGTCGTAGTGTTGCAGTGACAGTGACGTAACGCAAATAGGTATTTTTTTTTTTTAATCTTAATTAATGGCTTCGCGTTTAGCATTTAGCCAATTTCAATTATTTTTTATTATTAGTAATACATAAATAAACAATATTTCTTTTCTGTATGATGATGATGAATGATAATAGAAATGAGAAGTGAGAAATGATATACCCCCAACCCCTCGAGTATCTCAGTAAAGATGTGGGGCTTTACTAAGTCCTCGGGCGGACGTCTTGAGAGAATTTGAAAAGTGACGTTGCACTGTTTTGTTTTATTTGCCAACACTCGTGCACACTCACGAACACTTAACGGTTAATAATCCACCATTATTTCACATTAATATTCGATATAACACAAGTTTTCGAAAATAAAACAAAACCGCAGACATGACTCTTCACTTTCCCGCCAAGAAGTCCCAAATAGGTATTCTACTTACAAAACTGTATCGATAGTGCTTGACACTATCGATTTAATTTGTCGATACCAATAATAATGACATAGCCCGAAAAGTTGCTAAGCTCAAGTGCCCCACATCGCTCGCAGGACTGATGGCCGCTGGGGCGGAACAGTCCTCGAGTGGTGACCGCGTACCGGAAAGCGCAGTGTCAGCAGGCCTCTAACAAGGTATACCGACGATCTGGTAAAGGTCGCGGGAAGCCGCTGGATGCGGGCTGCACAAAACCGGTCGTATTGGAGATCCTTGGGGGAGGCCTTTGCGGACACTGCTGGAGCAGTGGATGCCTTTTGGCTGAGATGATGATGATGATGATGATTAAATTAATTTGATTTTTTTTTGTTTAAATCAGGCTCTTCAGTATGGTTAATTAAGGTAGACACTTTGCTTTTCTTTATTGTTAAAATCGACAGTTATTAATGAGGATAAGTCAAAATCTGCAAAATATACCTACATAACTTTATTCCATTACAAGGAGAATTGTAGTTTTTAAGAAAAGCTGCAATGTTATTATTTCATTATGGAAAACTAGTTTGCTACCTATCTAACCGACTCTCAATCAAGAGGAACCGAAAAATTTAACAACATGTTTAGTACTTTCATGGTTCCATAAAGCAGATCAATTCTTTTTTGTAGGTAACGTAGGGTCTTAATTTTTCAGATTTCCAAATGCAATTATTCGAGAGATTTTTTTTATTTCTATATAAGTTTCAAAATAAGGCTGAATTTAAAAGCAAGAGACTTAAATTAAAACAAACATCAATATACAGGTATGTACCGAACTCCAGAATGATATCATACAAACGAACAGCGAAATATACCTAATTCTGTCAAGGTTTAAACTGCTTTCTGAGGTTAAATCTTTGAATGATGCAAAGTTCTTTAATGCATCAAAGCTACTCTAAGTGTTCATATAGTTTAAAAAAAATTGGAATAAAAAACGTAATCTTATAGTTTTAAGTAAATTGTATGGTGTAGGTGTTGTTATTTCTGTCAGAAATTAACTATTATTTTGATGCTTATAATGTTGTATTAATTTAATAGGTTTTTTATTTTTATTTTTTTATTTTTTTGTCATCAGTTAAGCGGATCTTTAATTCACAAAGGAGACATAAATCAATAACTTCTTTTGATGCATACAATAGGCCACCACGACTTTTTTGGTATGTTAAACTTTTGTCATTTGGCTCCCCACATAAACTCTTTATGCATGTACTGCGTTTAATTTTTTAGTAGAAAATACTACGAAGCCCGCTTTATATTTCACTACCTTTTCTCCAAATGGAGATAAGTATGTTTCGATCTCTAATAATTTGTTTTTTTTTAATTTTTTTATCTATATTATTATTATCCTATAATAGCCAGAATAAACATTATGATGAAGTCGATATCAATATTTTGTTTTTGTACTGTCACAGCTCTAACTTTGTTGCAGTGTGGCCAATGTAATTAAATTAAAATTTCCTATTTTCGGGATAAGTGACGGGACGTAAATATAATATACTACTCAAAACAAAATAAGGGCCACGAGGTATTTTTTCATTTTGGTGTAAATTATTAAACATTTACATATTGAAAGTGTAAAATATTGAGTATACAAACTCTTTGATACCTAAACTTTTTAATATTGTAGTATTCATCTAATGCTGGCAACAATTTTAAATAAAATTTGATTTAAAATTATTTTTGAAAATTTTGATTGCATTTTCTTTGACGTTTTGCTTTCCTTAGCTTCTTGGTTTATTAGAAATTATCAGAGTTCATTGATATCTCGAGTCAGAAACATCTTTTGCAATATGCCACAAGCACGCAGGCGTCATATGGACTCGCTGACAGCAACCAGAGCCGTTACAATAATTGAAGAAGGTCATTCGCAGCGATCTGTGGGTTTGCAATTGGGATTTTCTCGAAGAGCTATTCAAAATCTATGGAATCGTTTCCAAGAGACCGGCAGTGTTAGAAGAAGACCTGGTTCGGGCAGAGTTCGCATTACAACAGCTCAAGAGGATCGTTACATTCGATTAAGTGCGCGCCGAGATCGCACAACGACGGCCCGCAAGCTGCAAAATCGTTTACGGCTCACAACGGGTACTCGTGTCAGTGACCAAACTATTCGTAATCGATTGCATGAAGACCAGCAGGCATCAAGAAGGCGAGTTGTCCGTATTCCATTAACCAGAAATCATCGTGCAAATCGTTTAAGATTTTCCCGTCAACATTTGGACTAGGTCATAAACCAATGGGGCATGGTGCTCTTCACAGACGAATGCAAAGTTAATTTTTTTAACGACGATCGGCGTATTAGAGTATGGATAGAGATTTTCAGAAGCCTGCATCCATGAAGTCGATCGTTTTGGTGGTCCAAATGTAATGATTTGGGGCGGGATAAGCTTACACGGCAAAACTGAGCTCGCTATTTTAAATGAGGGTACTGTTACTGCTCAGCGGTATATTGAGGAAGTCGTCAGACCACATGTGATCCCATTTGCCCAGCGAGCGGGTCCTGGATTCATCTTGATGCAAGACAATGCTCGTGCACACACGGCTCAAGCGACTCGGTTTGTACTGGAAGCGTCTCAAATTCAAGTCTTGCCGTGGCCGGCGAACAGTCCGGACTTAAATCCAATAGAGCACATGTGGGATCAGTTGAAACGAAGAGTTAGAGACGGTGATCAGGAAATCCACAACCAACAGCAACTCATCAACGCTGTTAAAAGAGCCTGGGAAGAGATTCCAATGGAAAATGTCAGGCATTTGATTGAGAGCATGCACTCCAGGCTTCAGGAGTGCGTAACGAAACGAGGGGGGCATACCCGTTACTAAAAGATGAGCATGGAGTATTTTCTTTTGTTTTCAGTAACTTTATATTGTTTTTATTTTTAACCTTAAATGTGTTTTTTCTTTCAAAAGCAAATAAACTTTTTAATCATTATTATTGGAATAAATTTATTGGTCTACACGGTAAAAACAACATTAGTTTTCGTTATGGAGACAAAAAAATTAATATTGGTTTTATTATTTTCATGGTACAGACAAAATACCTCGTGGCCCTTATTTTGTTTTGAGTAGTATATATTAAAGAAGTAGACCGATCATAAATATACAGTTTCATAGTATTGAGCATTTTTAATGCAATTAAGTTGAAAAAAAATCTGTAAAAACAAAATAAGTTACAATTTATAAGTAGTGATCTATCATTAATTAAATAAGCATTTATAGTAAAAATACAGTTTTAACTTCATAGAACGTGAAATATAAATTGTAATTCAATGTTGGCTCATTCAAATTTAAAAGTTACGCAAAGTTACAACTTGATGTTTTAGTGGCAACACTTTTTGATTAACAATATTTTTTCAGTTTTTTGCAAATTTTGTGCATTATTCAATAATATTAAGACAAAATAATAGTTACAGATGAAAAGTAACGTTATCCTTTTGTACAATCGACGTTTCTGATCGCTTTTTACGTGAAAACACGCTGCAATTTGGCATTTTTTGCTCAGGTCTTATCGCGTGCACCGTGATTTGCAAATGACGCTGGAACACGCTGGAACTAGTTTTATATAACGAGTATGATCGGCGGTTATACTCTTTTGGCAGAGGGGAACGCCTGACAGTGGCGTCTCCAGTTGGTTTAATGCTCTAAGATTGTACTACATACACTAAGAAATATATAGACTGTGGTAATAGCATGAGGCAGGCAGGTTACAGTATTATTAAATAGGTAAGTCTTCTGTAGTTTGAGGGACAAGGAGAAAAGAAAGACAATAAGAAAAAACTGTAGGTACTTATCTGCGTTATTTAAATACAGACACTGAATAAACTCTCAGGAGCTGTAAGCAACTACTTTAATTTGGAGTATTCGATAGAATTTCATTAAAAGGTAGCGGTAGCACTTTGTATTCAGATGATTTTTTTAGTTACTTAATCACTAAAAATGTTTTATAACAGCCCCCATGACTTCTTATTTTTATTAAAGCTTGGCGCAAACGGGCTACCGACCACAGCCACTCGTGGCCAGCGACGGCGACTTAACACACTTTTTCATATATTTTGTATAGATGCGCCGCACACGTGTATCCGGTGGCGGCCACTCCCTACAGTAGTGTCCGCGACTCGCCACTAGTGGTCGCTACGGGCCACATAAAACGCCGACACCCGCCACTGTCGCACTGCTCCACCTCCCGCGCACCGCGCAGTTAGGGAGCTCGCCCACGAGCGACAATCGCTGAGCGATTATTTTGTAGTAGAATATGGAACATATAGAATTCAATACTTCAACGCCCACCGGCTACAAAAAGTCGCTCTAGAACAAAATCGCTGCCTCCCGGGCGACGCGATTGTCGATGTGAAATGGAACGTTCGGAAATGTACCTAGCAACGCAGACGCACACTACTCAGCGACAATCGGCCACGTACTCTAGCTAAGGAAGGACGTGTCTTGACAATGGGTGTCGATATCGACATTTTAATCGAAGAAGTAGAAAAGCGATCTGCCTTATACGGCACAGGATTGCAAGAATATCACGATTGCAATAAAAAGAAGTCTTAGATCCAAAGTCCAAAGTCTTAGATCAGCATGACGAATATGAAATAATCCCTTTAGTAATCTCTGAGTAATTATTGGATCAACCCAGAACCTTCTTTTTTTGAAGTGAAAACTTCTTTAGCGGCGTTGTGCACTTTTTTTGGAATGGGTAAAAAATGTTAAACTCGCGTCAGGACAAAATTATTCCCTAACCATTCCAAAATATCAAAAATGCACAACGTTAATATTCAAGTTTTCACTTCTGCCGGCACTCCCAGAGTGCAACCAGTCGGTTTTTTTCTTCTGTTCCTCAAATATAACCAGACACACACCTTTCTATATAAATCCAACTTCATCTATAAATTCATGACGTGCACTTCCCACGATAGCCAGCGACAATGTGACGCAAGTGTGCGTTGAGTCGCTCACAAAATCGCTTACAAAAGTCGCCGAAAAAGTAGTTGCGATTTTGTGAGCTACAAAAAGTAGTACGTGGGCGAGCAGCCTTAACCGTTCGACGTTCTACGTATCGCACGCGTACACTGAAAAAAAATATTTTCTACAATACTACCAGAATGTATAGTTGATCTTATTTTGTCTTTATTACAATATTTAAGTGACTATAACAGTTTTTTTAGTAACGTATGCTTTAAAATTATTTGTCGAAACAATTCGTATTGTAGACTTTACGGCGCTATTATAGTTAATGTGATATTGTAATGATTACATCCATATATAGTAGTAGGAACATACTGCTTTGTTTAGACATTACTATACTGAACAATTTGTAACCTTAACTAGATGAAATGTTGCAATAACAACTTTGCAGAGTAATAGATACCCACTAAATAAAATTTTACAGTATATTTAGTACCAAAAACGAAATGAAGTGTTCCGTCTACAATGCATTTCGTAAAGTCCGGGGGCCGCGGGGCCGGGCGGGGACCCCGCCCGGCCCCGCGGCCCCCGCGGGGTTGAATCGGCCATGTTTTTTTCATTCTGTCCAAGCCGATTTCGCAGCGCACAAGTCTGGTTGAAATTTTTTAATATAAGATTCTTATAATAAGAAAAGTGTGGCCCAGCAAGGGTATAATGAACGAAGACATAGTCAAAATCCTCACGGATTGGTCGCTAGAGGAGTACATCAACGTATTCAAAGGTAAGTAGGTACCTACATAACTCTTTATACTCCTGCTTATTTCTGAAGTATTTATTTCTCGTGTGGTATTAATTGATGAGCTTGAGTAATATTCAGTGCAACTAATAAGTAGGTATGTATGTAACTACCTAATTAACTTGTGTCTGAGGTCTATCTAGTGCCTGCCTATGTACCTACTTTACTAGGGTCACAGTGTTGGTAGGTAGGTATGGGGCCCACCCAGCGCATCACGCGGCTAGGTCGCCCGCCGCGGAGGTCGCCCGCCGCGGCCATTAATTCTTCATACTCGTGGTCTCTGACCGCTGGCCGCCTTGTTAGTACCTACGCGCACTTGCCTAAGTCACGGAAGAATTTAGTTGGCCGCGGCAACCTGCCCCCCAACCGCCTAACACTCGCTTTCGATCGCTTTGAAGGCGAGGCGAAGAGGAGGCGTCATCTTGTCATTTCGAAAGCAATATCAAAAGCTATAGGCTATAGCTTTCGATATTATTCGATATTATATTAGTAGGTAAGCGAGGCGAGGGCTTCGCTTTCAAAGCGATCGAAAGCGAGAGTGTTAGGCGGTTGGGGGGCTGTCCGCGGCGACCTGGCCGCGTAATGCGCTGGGGACATAAGCATCTAAGAACAGTACTCATGTAGTACGCTAAAAAGTACCTAGGTATACAGCCAACAAATGACTAGGTATTCATTTCATCATTTCAAAATTAATTGTAAGGTTTTTTTTTTCTTATAGAAAACAAAATAGATGCAGACACATTAAACCTCTTAGACCGGGACATGGTGGCTCAATTAATTACGCCTATAGGTGATAGGGCCAAATTTCAAAAAAATCTGTCTCTTTGGCAGAAGGTGTCTAATGACAGTTCATTATCCCTGGTAAGTGTTAATATCTTTTTAAATCAGGTATAAGTAATTACTAAACTCACAAAACATAAACTCCTACATAAAGGTACTTTTAAATTTTATCTTATGTACTCTCCCTACCTACCTGAGCAACAGAAAACTTATTTTCAGTCAAACTTTGCTCGTAGTTTGTAATACACACTTTTAAACTTCCGCGTTAATTCCGGTAATTATAAACTATATTAATAATTAATATTTTAACTATATTAATAAATAATTTATGCAAAGTAAAGGTAAAGTATGCCTTTACTAATGTTTAGAGTTGATCCCCGTTTAAATATTGTTGGCTAGTTTGCTCTGAACGGGTAGTAATAAAAATTATTGACAATTCAAAAGAGAAGAGTTTTAGGTATTACTATGTAAATTATCATATTTTATTTTTAACACATCTGTTTCTATTTTAGAAAATTATTGAATGTGAGGACTTTTTACAAAACTCCTCAAATGTGTCGTTTTTGAACGACAAACACAGAGCAAACAGTTGGAGTGAATTATATTTGTCTGATGAAGAAACAAGAAAGCAAAAAGGAAATATTTGTTCTGCTGCCACAACCGTCACAAGCATCAAAGATACAGATCAAACAACAGTTCTTCTTTCACCACTGTCTACATATTCAAGTTCCTATGCAAAGGAATTTAAAGTAAGTCTATTACCTACTCTGGTTGCACATACACCCTTAAGTATTTGGCCTTTTATTCCTTTAATCCCTTGAGAGAACTAGTGTATTCAAAGAACTTTTTGTATGGTACATATTGAGCAAATGCCTGGGCTTTCTTTCTTAGATAAACATTAATTAGTACAATAATAAACAGGAGGTTCGGGACAAAAAAATATCCTACAGAATGTGAACTTTTTGATTTTATAAATGGCTACATTCTTGTCCCCAGTTCCTGTAGGATTATGTAGGTTTCAGAATTACTTGAATTGAAATGAAATATATACATATATACATTTAGGTATATATTAAATGTCATATTCATACATGAAATGAATTATTTCCTGTGGTCTTTTAATTTGTTAGGTAGGTACCTATTTATTGCAAATGTGAGTTAAGAACCTTTTGTTTTCATTACAGCCCCTTCAGGATATACTCAATCAAAGCTTTGATGGCAGAAACATTTTAAAATTACATAAAGAAGAGGGAGTATTATCAAGTAACAGCCGCAGGAAGCTTTGTAACTTAATAATTCATCATTTGTTAGCAGATGATGTAAATATCAGAATACCTCATGAAACCCTATTTAAATATGCTCAAGAAATAAAAGGTATATTTGATAAAGAAAATGCTAGCACATATTATGTGCCATAATTGGTGGTCATATGTGCCATAATCAAAAGCTATAATTGGTGGTTTATTACTTTTATCAGGGCCATAATTAAATGAAGTAATTCTTTTATTTAATGTATCTAACGAAAATAATTTTAAATCATTTATATAAATATGAAGTAAAAGTACTAAATCGTATTTGCTATTTTGTACGCACAGGCAAAAGTGTTGAAAGAAGATAAAACTGAAGATGTTCAAGATAAACATATTTTGGAATCAAATGAAGGTAAATATACTTTATATAAAAAATATATATTCGGATGTTATGACGATGGTAGTTGTTGGTTTCAAAGTAAAAAGTAAATAGTGTTGAATAATTTCGGCGGGCTAGTTAGAACAACGATAGCTGAATTCGGAGAGCACCTGACCCGGTATGTCCGAAGGGTGCAGGTTCAAATCCTGCTTGAGAAAATTTTTTCAACATTTGTGTTTTTGTAATTTGTTCGCAACAAAATTTGCGTTAAAAAATTATATAAACAAAAACATTTTATACTTTATATAAATGAAATTGAAATAGGAAATGAACTTTTCTACATTGTCTCTAGTTTTGGTGGTTGTAGTACCATTCTTACTTCTGATTTCTATAACACAAATGATTTACCCCGGGATCAGAGTAATGTGATATTGTCCAACATTTATACTTGTTTAATTAAGTAATCAGTTAACAGACTAAAACTATAATGATGTAAACTTATATATGATAAACTTATTTTATTATTATTTTTAATATTACAGATTTAGAACAACATCTTCACTGGCTAAAAAATTCGACTGAACCTTGGGAATTAGTTGAAAAAAAATGGCAGATCACAACCACTTTCAGGACCACGAAATTAAACACAACTGATAAATCAGTAGCACAGTATTTCTCAGAATTCCCTGTGCTACAAAAGCCAGCCGGTTACCAGTTACTTCTCATAGACTTTAAACATCTTTACCCAGGGAAAGAAACCTTGATATATGAAAATTTTCCTGTCTTAAAACATAAGATACTAAGCTACGCAGAAAAAAAAGCTGATCGTGACCCTGCATTAAGAGAAATTATTCAAGTACAGAATACATATGGTTAGTATTTAATATTTATGGTAAATATTTTATGTTTGCCTCATGTCACTATTGTAAACAATTTATCTTAATATCAAATAATTATAACATCATCCTTTTGAGGGGATCTATGTAAATATTTTTTTCCATACATGTATCTGGTATTTTATACCCATAATAATATATAAAACACATTTATTTGCGTGCATGCATGTTTATTTTTACAACTCCCGTGTAATTATCATTCCATTTTCATTTTAAATTAAGTAGGTACCATAACACAGAAATTATGTTAAGAAGTTATTGTGTTTACAGATAAGGACGATGTAAGGGCTACTGAAGTAAACACATTAAGAGCATTGTTGACATTGCCACTGTTGTTGGGAAACCCACTAGCAAAAGGAAGAAAATCTAGCTGGCGACCATCAAAACAAGAAGCAAGTGAGGGATTTATTACTCACATCTGCACCTCAGCAGATCTACTCACTACCATTAAAAGAAGGAGAGATAAGTTCCAACAACATAATATTACTTTACAACCTTTTATTATTATGATAGGACGGGACTATATGAGCATTGAAAAATATTATGTGGTAATAAACGACACCTTCTATTTGCTGCACACAATTCTAGATGCTGTTGATGTATGTTTCAAATCAATCCAAGTTCTAAATTGTAGATATCCAATAGAATGTGTATCGACTTGGCAGTTTATCCAAAAAGGTGTGTATCAAATACAAACACCTTGGGACAAAAACTTTGTTTCTATTAATTCATTGTTATCTGATATTGGTATAGATATTTCATAATGCCAAACTGTTTTTTGTGTCGCTTAGTTTTACCAGATATCAAAAGTTTTTTTACTTCATATTTATATAAATGATTTAAAATTATTTTCGTTAGATACATTAAATAAAAGAATTACTTCATTTAATTATGGCCCTGATAAAAGTAATAAACCACCAATTATAGCTTTTGATCATTTCAAAAAAATAATATTAAAATGTCTGCTTCGGAAATGTTTTGTTTTATAAGATATTTTGGCCTTCTTATTGGGGATTTGATTCCGTCTAATGATTGCATATGGGATTTATTTGTACTATTAAGAAAAATCCTTGATATAGTTATGTCTACCACTATTCACAAGGACAGTTGTGATTTGCTGAAGTGTTTGGTTTCAGAACACCACAGGTTATATCTTTTGTATAGTAAAAAATCTTTAACTCCTAAATTTCATTTTTTAACCCATTACGACGAAATGTTGCGAAAATTTGGACCATTAGTTTCTATTTGGTCAATGCGGTATGAAGCAAAACACCGCATTTCTAAATTATGTGCTAATGTATCCAATAGTAGAAAAAATATTTGCAAAACATTGGCAATAAAACACCAATTACTATTAAATGAACCGTTTTTGAAAGGCAGTTTAGATGAGAAGATCAAATTAGGCCAGACAAAACTAGCAAATTTGGATATAGTAAAAAAAATAAAACAAAGCTTTAATTTAACGTATACTGGTGATGATATATTAGAAGTAAATTGGATTGATGTTAATGGGACCAAATACATTAGAAATATAACTATAACGGTGTTTTTAAATGAAGATGACCTTATGCCATTGTTTGCATTAATTGAGAAAATATATGTTGAAGTAAATCATAATAGCTATAAGGATATTATTTTTGAGTGTAGTTTATATAAAACTTTGTTTTTTAATGAAAGACTTTACGCTTACGAAGTTGAACAGACTGAAACTATTAGTTTTTATAAGTATGAGTCATTATTTAGCTACTTGCCAAATTGTGTATGTGTTACGCCTAATAATAGGACACATATTGTTGTTAGATAAAACTGATTGTTAATAATTCCGTTATTGTGATGATATTGTTTTATAATTAACCGCTAAGTGTTTAATTATAAGTCTTTATTTTAATAAAATACACCACCAAATCAAGTCAAACTGACTGACACTATTTGTTGTAATACAATGGACTGCTATATAATCTACTCGAACCATAGCATATGTTTCCTTAAAAGTTATCCATCAGACCCTTAACCATTTCATGTCATTCAAACAATACTATTAGTTTCAAACCTAATCAGGCTTGGTTTGAGTAGGTTTTTTTGCAGTCCAGTGCAGAATAATTATTTAGCTATGAAGTCAAGTGGATAATATACTTATTAGCTAATTCTCTTGTTAGCCCATGACTATATGACCAAAAACAACCATTTAATCCAAGATTCAAAATACTACCATAATAATTTAAAAAGTGAAAAATTTTAAAAAATATTGCACAAAATCGCTACGTCTTGCATAAGCATAGCGTTACGGTATTAATGCATTCTCTGACTCCGGGAATTAATGAGTTTGAATGATGAATGGAAGAAGTGACGATTTTCGTGCAATATTTTTAAAAAATTTACTTTTTTAATTATTATGGTAGCAATTTGAAACTTGTTTTAAATTATTGCTGTCGGTCTGCAGGTTTTGTCATTTTAATCCTTTGTAAAAATACTCGTGAATTCAAACATCTTTTTGTATGAAACCATCCCTGAAATCGTTAGAAAAAATTTTGCTGATCCGTATACGAAATATCATTTTCTTTCTAACGATTTCAAAGTTGATTTGATACAAAAGGTTGTTTTTTTTTATTAACATTTATTGTTTCTTTTTGATAAATTTACGTTGTAAACATTTTAAAAATAAGTACCATTGAACTCTCTTATACAGGATAAATTGCGCAAATTTTCTGGAGCGACTCAGAATCGGTAAGTAAACAACTTTCTCACAGTAACATGGGTAATCTGTCAAAAAATTTTGGACTTCCCATACTTTTAGCCTAATTTGTATGAAGTCTCAAAATTTTTGACATATTTTAACCCATGTTACTTTGAGAAAGTTGTTTACTTACCGATTCTGAGACGCTCCAGAAAATTTGCCCACTAGTAAAAAAAAATCCTGTACCTAATACATATTTTTGAATTTGACTGTACCAAATTGTACATGGGTTACGCTTACGCCTAAATAATAGGGTGTGCACATTGATGTTAATGTTATTATGAACATATCGTTATTGTTTTTATTACTTAATATTTAAATAAAAAGATGATTGTGATAAAATATTTTTTTTATTTCTATGTAGGTACCTACTCTCTTTGACATTGCTAGCAGTATACCAATACTGAACGTAACTAAATATGTGCTTATTTTATATTATATCATTTATTAATAATGGGGCACATGCTTTGTTACGATCAGTACCTATATACTGATAACAATGTCAATAACCCCTACTGCATCTACCAACAGTATAGTAGGTGTAAGATGATATGTATAGTAGATGCTACATATAGGTATAGTAGGTACAACATATATTACAGTAGGTGCAAACTATCTGTACGGTAGGTGAAACAATGTGTATATTAGAATCGACGAGTCCTATATGTTGGTGTAACAGGTCTTTATAGTAGGTGAAACATTTTCATAGTAGTAGCAACGTTTCTGTAGTTAGCGCAACAAATATTTATGGTAACAAGTACTAAAACCAATGGACATACTACAAAATATATTGTAAATACTACCATAATATCATGTAGAGCCTAATGGAGGTTATGTAAATAAAACAAGAAATTTTTGTTGCAGACAACATATATTATAGTGTACTATACCATAACAAATTGTGTCGTAAACTATTTGTATCGTAGCAAAAACAATAACATTTAACTATAATTGTGTAGTAGACCTTACTAACCGTCAGGGTTGTCACATATAGCACTATAAAAATTGTACAGTGTAC
>CAUJAO010000393.1:0-17577 GCA_963082485.1 Eudonia mercurella
TTTGGTCACTATTTTAACCATGCCATGTACAACTACTGAAGTTACAGATTATCCCATAACCATCGGCATTTTCCTTGATAGACCTGCTACAGAGCAAATTTAGGAGACCTGACATCATGCTGAGCTGGCACCTTTTAGTGCCACACAAATGTATGTTCTAATAAACGTTTTTATATTCTATTCTTTTCTATTAGTCACAAATTCTTCTTAATAAATAATAATAAGCATCACTAACATTTCATATATATTTCAAGCCTCAAAAAAAATTTTTGTAGCATTTTCAAAAATGCAACTCTTACTATCGACTGGAGTGCTCTGGTTACCATAGAACAATGGAATTCTATTGTGTCTGGGCCCGAAATCGTCTGTGTATCTATGTTTAGTCTGAGTTCATTTTAATTGACAATAAGATAGTATGTATTCATACTAATCATTATGACAATAATTATAAACCTAATACATTACTACTGTTTAAGAAGTAAAAGGGTCGTAAATTGCATTATATTTAGCTAACAGCTGAGCCGAAACCGGTCTGATAACGTTATAGAACTGATTTGTTCTTTCACATATGTTATGCTCAAATTTTGCAGCAGCAGAAAACAAATATTTCAAATCTGGTTTCGCATTTTCATTTTAACAAGTTACATAGCAGAACTTTATAATTATTGTTATAAACATTAACAACATTAAAAACTTGGCAGTTAGTGAATAAATAAATTCATTAGCACACACCTTGCTTGTATTATTGTTTGATTATGTCACTTCATTTGTGCACAGCCACTTCAAACTTATAGTCATAATTCGTTCGTTTTCAGGAAAATAAATACGCATACTTAACGAGCATTTTTACGACATAGTAGTGTATTTTAAAACAAAAACACTACACGTTCAACACAACCCACGTCTGAAATGACAATGACAAAGAAATCTGACAGTGACAGTTATTTGGTAGTAATTTGTGACCTGGCCTAACTATCAACTACTACTACGCTATCTACGTTCCTTGCGATTGAAATGCATTTTGAAAAGGAAACAAAACGTTTCACGCATCTTTTTTATTTTATAACCTAAACATAACTATATTTTTAACTAAGTCGAATGTTATATGTATAAGTTATTAGGTACGTGGTAAGCTTTGTGTAGGTACGTATACTTCTCTTTGTACAAGCGAATAATTAAACAGTAATGGGATAAATAAAGCCTTTGAGAAAAGCGTTATCAAGACCCGCAATATGGTACGATGAACCAAAAATCTACCATATCTTATAATATTTTTTATTGCAATACTTAAGTAGTTGATGCACAATAAGACTATCGTCCAAAAACCGGTGATTAAATCTATTTATACCAGTCTCCAATTAATCAAATAAAAAAGGTTTATTTGCCAAATACAAAATTAAAATAAAAAACTTTGCTATATATCTACGATGCCAATAAATATATAATAACATTTTTGTACTAAATACGTTGTTTATTTATGTATAAACAATTATTTTAACTTTTTCTTTGCAATCAAACTTTACATTTGTAAGAAAAAATGAACTCTCTCAGTCTAATAAATAACATAAATAATAAACAAAACAAATATATCATCATCATCATCATCATCATCTCAGCCAAAAGACGTCCACTGCTGGACAAAGGCCTCCCCCAAGGATCTCCACAACGACCGGTTTTGTAGATATATATATTTAGTTTCCACAACCTATATGAGTAATACTAAAAATACGCTTTAACAAAATTTAAGAAGCTTGTCCATTGATTTAAAATCGATGAACTTGTCATATAGGATAGGCGTCCACGGAAATGTTTATTATGGCGCTAAATCTAATTTAATAATAAAGTGAGTAAAGTAATACGATACGTAGGTATGGAGAGATTTGGAAAAGACCTTCGTCCAGCACTCTGACTAAATGGGTTGACTTAAGGAGGTGCCGCGCGGAATTTCGAAAATTTACGTGTTTTTAAGTCACTGGTGCTAGGCGCTGAATAAGTCTTATACATTAAAAGGACTAGTGTAGGTTAGCTTGATCCTTTCACAAGGCCATGGTTGTCTTGGAATTTGAAACAAATACCCAGAAACTGCATAAACAATACGTAAAAGTAATGATATATAAAACTTATTTCTTCAGAAACTTTGTAAATATAGCACAAATGAAACAATGATCAGAAATCAAAATGTTTACTTCCGCAGGCCACTGTTGTCTTATTTTTAAATTAAAAAATATGAATATGAAAATATTAAGACTTTTATTATTTTTTACCCAAACGCTTATGATTTTACGAAAATAAACATTGCTCTAATTAAATCACCAGCCTACTCTGTACAGATATTAGTGTGCGTATTCGTAGTCGTGCGCCGGTGTCACACAACTGGGTGCCTAGTGCGAGTTTCATTCGCCATTCGATCACGATAACGAAAACGAGAATTTGTATGACAAAATTTAAATTCTTCTCGTATGGCGCCAGGAGGCGCTGCTTCAATGCCATGCTAATTTTCATTTTCGTAAACGTAATCGAAATAATACGGATAGTATTTAAAACTCACACTAGGCACCCTGCCTCGCGCCGCTCGCTCGCTATCATAAAGAAACTTGAAACTCGCAGTTTTGCGTCCGCGCTGCACCCCCTTAAAAAGTTGGGCATTATTTCAAATACAATTTTTAAAGAAATAATATGAAACAATTACTTGGTAGGTATTAAATAACCAAATTATCACATAAATTACGTTATTTCTACTTTCGACCGTCAAAAGAAAGTAATCATTATTACTTTTTTATATGTATAATAATAAGCCAATTGGGTAAAATCTCTTTTTGATGTGCAACATCTTTCCGCTCGCCTTCTATGTACACTTTAAGCCCAATGTCCGTTGTAGGTAGTAATATTTGTGGGAGTGATTTCGTAGAAATGTGATCGTAAAAGTGTGATACTGCCGCACAATTTATGAACGCATCAAGTACAACTTACTGCGTTTGTGATTATGATATTGAGGTGCTGACATTACGATCTATTTTCTCGAACCTGTTCACATGTTCTTTACTCATAAATAAATTGCGCGGCAGATAAGATGTTTCAGTGTGCAGCATTCTCTTTATCCCCTCAAGCGTCGAGCGACCACCAGGTGGCCGATAACAATTAAAATTCTATTGTCTATATCTGTCCGGGGAAGTAGTAATCAAACTTTAAGAGTGTGATCTATGAACATTTTTATCGATAAAAATACCTCAAATCAGGGGTCTGACCCACCTCTCGCCAAATTACAAGAATTTAAGTTTTTTCTTTTTAGTATTGACTTCTTCCTTTAAAAAAATCGATAGCATAGGTACTTTGCCACTGATAAGCAAATATTTGGTATCATTCGATAGCTAACAAGATTACCTATTAGTGGAAGTAGCAAACATACACGGGCCCTATACATTTTGAGAAAGTAAGGATTGATTTAAGTAAAAAAACATGTAATTTTTTCACGTATTTTTCAGTTATTTTAAAATATCATAAAAACAATGTCATTAAAGTATGTTTTATTTGCATTGTATTACTAGTATTTGGGCTATTCTACAAAACGAAGGTAAATTTATTACTTCACGTCTATTAGTTCCGATGCTATCGTTGAATAAAGAGACCCCTTCACAGCGGCGCGTAGCGCGGCTAGTCAGGTAGTCGGATTAGTTTCTGGAAATCTTTTGTATTTGTTGTTAGAAAGAGGCAGATGATATTTATGAAAGAAAAGGGCGATGACTACATCGCATTGGTGAGAATCAGTGTTGAAACCAGTGTGTCTTTAGTCTGTTTTACACAGTCACTTCAATCGTGCGTGTCCCGTTATCTTGTTTTGTTATTTCTGTTTTGAACAAGTTTTGAACGTTTTTCGCTATGCCGCGTGGAGGATACGAGTATTCTAATGCAGAATTAGCAGACATCCATTTTATTTACGGATTTTGCAACGGCAACGCTAGAGCCGCAGTACGTGAATATGCAAGAAGATACCCGACACGACGAACGCCGAACTTTCGTACGTTTATCAACGTGCACAGCAGGATTGCAGAACAAGGGATAAGCTTAAGGCCAGTTGAGCGATCTCCCGTGGTACTCCATCCAAGACACGATGTTGAAGAAGAAATATTGTTAGCAATAACTAGAGAGCGTTGAGCGTCCGTAGACTTGGTATACGTTTGGGCTTACCGAAAACACACGTGTGGGAAATTTTGAAGAAAAATGGACTTCATCCGTATCATTTTCGAAAAGTACAAAATGTTTTGATGACAGATGAAGCTAAATTTACACGAACGGGAATTACAAATTTTCGCAATTTGCATGTGTGGGCTGAAGAAAATCCTCACGCTAAACATCCTGCAAGCTTTCAACACGAGTTTTCCGTGAATGTTTGGGCTGCAATGATCGACGATCAATTAATCGGACCCATTGAGCTGCCACCATCGCTGAACGGAGCAAGATTTTTGGAGTTTTTGAGGAACGAGTTCACCGAAGCTTTGACTGAGCTACCACTCATTTATCGGCGTAGGATGTGGTTGCAGTTAGATGGTGCTCCGGCTCATTTTGCTAGAGATGTGCGTCGACATTTAAATGAAAGATTCCCAGGACAGTGGGTGGGTCGTTTAGGTCCAGTTAGTTGGCCTCCGCGTTCGAATGACATTACCCCTTTAGATTTTTTTCTTTGGGGTAAAATGAAGCAGCAAGTATATTTCGAACCGGTAAACTCCCGAGAAGAATTACTACACAGAATTATGCTTGTCAGCGATGAGATACGACAGAATCATCGTATGTTGCGCAAAGCAACTAATCAAGTAGCTTTAAGAGCGACTATGTGCATTACAAATGGAGGGGGTCATTTCGAACATTTAATTTAAGTTTTTACTCATGTTGTTAGTTATTACTACTTACTAGGGCTTACTACTATAAAAGTTACAAATAAAAACTTTGAAAAAATACATTGATTTTATTATTTGTTTTCTTTTCTTATCATCGATCTGTGTAAAATTAAAAATTAAAAAAGGGACCCCTTTCGTTCAGCGATAGCATCGGAACTAATAGACGTAAAGTAATAAATTTACCTTCGTTTTGTAGAATAGCTCAAATACTAGTAATACAATGCAAATAAAACATACTTTAATGACATTGTTTTTATGATATTTTAAAATAGCTGAAAAAGATGTGAAAAAATTACATGTTTTTTTACTTAAATCAATCCTTACTTTCTCAAAATGTATGGGGCCCGTGTATGTTTGCTACTTCCACTAATAGGTAATCTTGTTAGCTATCGAATGATACCAAATATTTGCTTATCAGTGGCAAGGTACCTATGCTATCGATTTTTTTTAAAGGAAGAAGTCAATACTAAAAAGAAAAAACTTAAATTCTTGTAATTTGGCGAGAGGTGGGTCAGACCCCTGATTTGAGGTATTTTTATCGATAAAAATGTTCATAGATCACACTCTTAAAGTTTGATTACTACTTCCCCGGACAGATTGTATATTCTAGTGTCTGGTATTCGCGCGCTCGAGCTCTTATGATTTAAAAAAAATACGGAGTCGTAAGCGCGCATTTAAAATCGATAATAAAAACAAGACATAAGTATTATTATTTAAATTGACATATTGTCTTCATTTTGATATGTCAAATGTCTTCTAATGAGTATTTACTGCATTCTCTTTATGATTTGTAAAAAAATATACGTAAATTGTTAATTCTCTAATCTATTTACATTGTAATATTGATTTCAAAAAGTGAGATGTCAAATGTTACACATCATATTATGCGACTACTGTAAGGCTCGTTCGTTTTTATTTTTTAAATTTAATACATTCTGAAAAATTCAACAGAGTTCTGTTATTCTACACCCACTTTTTTATATTATTTTTAAGTTGCAATTACCATTCAGTTACAATTAGCAACACTTTACTATTTTCGATTTACTTAGATCGCTACATCACTAAACGAATTTTATTTTTATTGCGAATTAATGGCGTAGCCAGGTGAGTTTTCTTGTTTATTTCTTATTTCATTGTGTTCCAACGTTTTCAATTGTTTTGTCTAAATGTTTTCCAACGAGCAAAATATTTAATATTCTAAACGTCAAAATTTATCCAGCTAAACCATTTTTACTGCATGAAAAACCAACATTACGAGTAATGAACACGTATTGGATTTGTTCCGAATTTATTCGCTAGGATCATTGTCATCACTTTCACTTTTACACGATTTATATTAGTGTTTTAGCGTACATACGCCGCATTGCGGGGCGCAGTCGCCATGGATGAGTGAGTTTCGCGTTATTTCACTTGTGCTAAACAGTTTCATCGTGAATAATCACAAGTCCTATGACAAGGTTACTCATATCCTCTTAAAAATGTGACTGCCTACCATTATTTGATACAAAAGTAGCCACCTTTTTAATATCCTAATATTGAGTTTCTATTGTACGTGTTTTATTTGTTTGTGCAGCACCATGTCGACCCTAACGAAAATGACCCGCACTGTTAAAAAACTGGAGGTGCCCAGGCCCCTTAAATCGACGACCAGTTCCGCACACAACCGCAATTCCGTGTTGGATGTCAAAATAAATTCTGGTAAGATTCATAATTTTGTCAAAAAAATATTTAAAAATCAAAACCCATTGTGTGTCATTTGCAGAAAATGGTAATTTAAAAATTTTTTGGCTCACGGTTTAGTTTCTTGATTCATGATCTAATGATAACCATTACATGTCTCTCTACCTTTATGATTATAATCGTCATAAACTTTAGGCATCACAATAACTATTATGAATCATTATTATGGTAAACTGCATAATAATGTGATAAATTAATATCAAGTTATTTCAATCAAAATGAAGACAAAGACTGAATTGTGTTGTTGCACATTTATATTGAATTATTTTTTTACCACATTTAAAAGTATTTTAATATAAAGTTTATGTGAACACTACACATTGAAATAAAACAACTTTTACGCATCTACTCGCATTTATTTTACACATTACTTTTAAATAATGTTTATCCTGACGTGGTCATAGGGAGACTGAGGTGTTGGTCGTCTCATAATTATCATCATCATAGGTATGAATCGTTGTTCTCTAGCGAGTATTTGTGGTTTATCAAATCTGATGGTTGGGCCCCTCTAGGGCATGTTCGCATACCTACTGCAGACTTATTTTCGCGCCTATGCTTGACGTCGGCTATATGTTCTTTAACATGGGTTCCTACACTTCTCTTTGTTTGCCCGATGTAAGAGAGCCCATAGTCGCAGTCCAGTTGTACACGCCTGCATCTTGAAGGGGTATGTTGAAAGAATTTACCACCAGCCTGGGATCCTATCATACAAAATATCAAATCCCACCCCAGCCTGACCAAAAGATACTGTAAGCTCTTTCTGCGTAAAACGGAATGCACCTGATTAAATTTAAATGAGGGTATACAAACTACTAACTAAATATGAGACTACCAACACCTCAGTCTCCCTGTGACCATGGACCCTGCAAAGGGTTCGAAACGTCAGGATAAACATTAATTAAAAGTTGTTTCAATTCAAAGTATTTTAATAGATTTTGGCTAAGGGCATTTTAAAATTGTTGTTCGCATAAACTCCAATAAATGGTGTTTCCCAGTACCATATCAAACTAGTTTGGTTGTAATTGTTTTCAAGTGATGTGTTTACTATTTATTTGTAACTGCATTGAACAAATTATGTGGCAACATTTAGATTATTGAAGTTTTTCTGCATAATTACTGTTGCATACCTATTACAGTCGATGACCTGATTGTGTTGACGGAAGCAGTTGCCTACCAAATGATGCAGGGGAACTATGACCGTGCACTTCAGAGCAACGTGGCCACTATGTACTCTAACTTGAAACTTTACGGCGCTCAACTTGAGGCACTCTATAAAGATTTTCTTGATAGGTTTGTTGTATTTTACTACTAGCAACTGACACATACTAAACATCAAAACTAAATAGACAAAACTTCCACCTTTATACTTTATTCTCAATGTTACCAACACATTACAATAATTACATTGCTATACTTCAACAGCATACTCTGAGAGAAAAAAAGACTTTCGTCATCTTTTGTCTAATTTCAGATACTTTGTCGTGTTCCGCAATGGTTCACAGGACGAGAGATTGGACAAAAAAACGCGACTTCATCTTCTTGAGCTGATTGAGTTGCGCGCTAAACTCTGGCAGGGCTCCGACTACATGAGTCAATATTATAGGCACCGTGGCACTCACACTGAGGTAAATATTTGCATGCACATGTTTGGTTCCTTAATGTCTGCTAAGATTGGGTGTGCCATTTGTTCACATATTTACTACAATGCTACATCGAGGTTAACTACCTCAAATCTTTCACCTTGTAAGGTAATTAAACTCTGAGGTGCTAGTCTGTGCTGGCTGTTTGCAGACCTGCAACATTAAGGTTTAAAGCTGTTGGTTAATTCTTTTAATTACGAGTGTCATTTCATTCAACTACTGTAAATGGTCAGCCAAATCATGCTTTCTGTAGTTACCATGTAAAATTAAAATAGTTTTTTCATAAAAAAATTATGATAACATTTGGTAACACATGGTTTTCAAATGCTTTTCTTTGTTTTGGTAGGCTTTCATTTGTTTAGTAAAAGTAGGGATCTATTATTGGCACTAATATAGCAAACAACTACATTAATTAAATTTATATAGAACTGTTGAGTCCATGTTCGACTTCAGCATTCATATCATTTACAGGTAGTTTAGTGAAATCAAACAAGTTATTTCCATTGCCATGTAAACAGAGCTTATTATAAGCTGCTATTGTAAAGCTTGTGACGGTGTGTGCGGTTGCAGCCACTGCTGGTGCCGACGATGGAGGGGTCGGGCACGGGCGGGTCGGTGTCCCCGACGCTGGCTGCGCCCGCCGAGCCGCCCACGCTGCTCGGCCCCGGCGAGCTCATCAAGCCCTCGGGCAAGTTCCCCAAACCCACCAAGATCCCCGGCAAGAATTACTCCAAGGACGAAGTCGTCATCAGGAATGCTGATTCTGGAAAAGGTTCGCTTTTCATTTGCTATTTTTTTTTTTTGTTTGTTTTAATGTTTCAAAAGTCTAGAATATTTTTTAAAGGTTTCTAATCTAAAGGGTTTATTGCATGTTTTGTCAAAAGTGATGATCGTAAACTGGGGTAATCATGCATGTCAAAACAATGTAATGCTTATCTGTTTATGGACTGTCTCTATAGATAAACTTTTTATTTTGCATGTTGACGAGACCAACAAAAATTTATTTGAAGGTTTAAAAAGAAACAACGTTATTTTATTATTTGCTGTCAAATCATTTACGTAAAGTTTTTGTTGAGATGACTGTGTAGGTGTTTGAAGTTACGATGTGGTGTTACAGTGATGGGTATCAAGGGCAGGAGGGTGCACATGATCGAGGAGCTAAGTGACACGATTATATCGTTTCAGCGAGGTACGAACGCACGGAGGGGCAAATGGCGCTTGCGCATGGTGTGGCGGACTATCTTATCGCGCTCCTTCTCTTTTGTCATGCTCTAGTTTTCATTGTAACCTATCGGCGAGTGTACCAATCGGCTTCACGTCTTACGTTTTCAATTTAAGTTATGCTGTGACGAATACGAAATTACATAAAAAAAAAGTTAAATGTATGTCGGACGGTGGCCAAGCAAAATTTGACGTGTAAAATGTCACTGTTTTTATTTTTATGAAATAGTAAAACGTAGGCAATGGTGCAACTGGCCAAATAATTTTCATCTAAATGCAGTGTAAATATAAATTGTATTAATATTTTCACTGATATGCAAAATTTGCATATTTCAATTATTTCAGTTTGAGTTGTGAAGAACCATTATCATGAGAACCATTATTATGAACTAACTTTAATAGTTATAATAACAACAACACAACTAACCCACTACCTATTTAATTGCATTTTGCTTTGAGCTTCTTACCAACCCATAACAAAGTACTAACAAAACAATTTAAAATGTAATATAAGTGAAAAGCTATTTTTGACAATTGCAGTAAGCCCTGGTGCCAAAGAGCGATTAGTTCAAATCACTGGACCCAATGAAGAGAATGTTAAGTGAGTATTATTTTTAGATCTATGTTGAAATTTAAAATAAAGATTTGTCGTACCTACAAATAAGTGGTTACGTATCTTGCGTGTATATATTTGTAATATATTAGTATGTGAATGTTACAAAATTACTAATATTTTTCTAATTAACAAAATGACTTGATAGTCCTAATTTGCCATCGTCAATCATGTTTATCGGATACGTTCCGTTTCACGTAAAATGCGTGACCACGGAACCAGCGAAGGGTATGGGGATTTTAACGTGTTAATTTGGAATATAATAATTTTTTAAAACTGCTAGATAAATCGAAAATGTGAGACGGACGATTTGTAGTTTAGACCATTGGTGATTGTTTAGACAAAATCAGAGGTACAACAATTTAGATAAACTATAAGATATCAACTATACGTCGCCACTCGTTTTCATGTTTTTTGCCCAACTTTAAATGATATTGTAGAAAAAACTATAGTGTATTATGAATTTATGGATCGGCCTAATTGTAAACACGTTCCCTTTGATACTAAATATATATTTTGTTTATTTAACCCGTCGACGTACGGTTACACGGGTACAGTTACGATAGTACTTTCAATGATATCAACTTAACCGTGTCTGCATTTTTGGCATTTTTTGGTCGGCGCACCCTTAACCAAAGCTTCCCCCGGCCGCAGTCACGCGAAGCACCTGATTGGCGACACGATCCGCCGCAACGCGTCGCCCGTGCGGCTGGAGGGCGACCTGCACGCCGAGCGCGCCGAGCTGGACTCCAACGGCGACGACGACGCGCCGCGCCCACGGGAGGTTGGTATAACAACACATATAAAAGCATTTATAAGTTTAAAAAATATTATATATTAAAACAATAAAAAACGTTTATTATTTAATCGATAAATCCGAACGAAACGCGATAACGACTTATAAGTCGAATTGTAACACTGATTACTTTGTACATAGGTATACTACTTAATGTTGTCAAGTGCCTTTTCTCTTTCTTATAGAATAGGTATGTCCTTTATAGTTAATGAATTAGTCTTTAAGTTGTGGAATTAATTAATTGGATTAATGCCCATTTTCACCATTGACCCCTAAGTTTTAGGTGGCCCCTAAGCCATTTTAGGTGACGGTTTTGCTCCAACAACTGTCACCTAACATGGCGTAGATACACAGACGCTTTCGGGCCCAGACACAATAGAATTCAATTGTTCTGTGGTAACCAGGGCGCTCCAGTCGTTAAGGGCCACCTAAAACTTAGGGATCAATGGTGAAAATGGGCATAAGTGTCCTAAAATAAGTTAGTAATAATGTTTGTAACAAGGTGTAGTATTATATTTAATGTTACCCTAGCACGGGTCGCACTAACCAGGAATATTTACATTATTAGCAGCCCGCCCGCGACTTTCCTTTTTTGTGTAAACATTCTGAAACCTTTGCGTGCGGGCTTGGAAAATTTTGAAACGTCCTGAATGGGTAGTAGGTAAAAATGTATGGACAATTCAAAAGCACTTCTCTTAAGTTTATTTGAATTAAAAAAAATTGACTTTTGACTTGACTTTGACTTGACTTTAAATTACATCCGTGTGCAAATACTGTAAGCTCGATGAGCTAGAGAGTGATACGAGCTCCCAGAAATAGTTTCCCAGAATATTTTTTCAATAATATTAAAGAAACTGGTATTGTATATCCTGTTCCTATGTTTTAATTTATGTGTTATGTATTGTACCAAATAAAGATTTTTTCTAGTTAACTATTTCTATTTCATTAAAATAATTGTAATTGGTAAATGCCTTATTTGATTAAAATACATAATTAAGAAAACAAATGAAAACAATAATTTTGGTGATTATTTGTTACAGAAATCTCCTCACAATTCTCGAGCTCTGCTTCATAGCTTTTCCACGAACGACGCCGCTTTGGGAGAATATAAGTACACTGTGACTTTTGGGCAACATTCCATTAAGATCACTGGCAATAATTTGGACCTTGTAAAGGTAATTTATTGAATTTTCTGAATAAATGTAACTCATTATATTGTTTACAACCTGATTATAACTATGAATATGATGAGTAGATGAAAGCCGCTTTCTAAAGAACTGGTAGATTTCCGCCTAATGAAAGTAAATTAAGATTTTTTATAGGTTCAAATTGTTTAGGAGTTAAAGGTCTCTGACGAATATTATAGAGGCGCGGGCATAAACTATTTCAATAATAGTTGCGCGACTAAAAGAATGTGCTACGACTACATTTTTTACACTTAGTCAAAAATAGAAAAAAGAGTCGTGTATATTTTTGCTTGAATCAAAAATGTGGACCATGTTATTTGAAAAAAAAACATCTCTTAACGCCACGATATTTTTGACCATTTATGATGTATCTATCTGATTTGACTTTGGCAACATTAGTTTTACGTACTTACTCCGATCCCCAGACTGCAAAATTGGTATTGGACGAGTACTTCGAGAGCGCGGGCGCTCTGGAGGCCATGGGCGCCGGGTCTGGGGACTTCTTCACGCTGTCGCAGCGCCCCGGCGCCGCGCTGCTGCTGCGGGACGACGACGCGCTCAACGGGGACGACGAAGTGTTCCAGGACCACGCCGGTGAGTGCCCAGGCCGGGGTAGCTGCTGCTGCGGGGGTGGGGGGACGTGTTCGAGGACCTTGCCGGTGAGTATCCAAGCCGAGTGGTAACTGCGGGGGTGGGGGGACGTGTTCCAGGACCACGCTGGTGATTAGCCAAGCCGGGAGGTAGCTGCTGCTGCGGGGTGGGACGTTATCCAGAACCACGCCCGCCGGTAAGTAAGGGGGTAAAGAATCATGCTGTCATGAGTTGAATTTCAACGGTGAGGTGGGGTGAAGGTTTAATTGGGTGAGTACGGCGCTGGGCAGGACCATGCGGTAACTTTACGACGAAGGTCAAAACCATACGGGTGACTATTGGCAGCCATGACAGGTGCCAGAAACATTCAAGGTCGGGATCATGCCGATGAGTGCTCATGGCGGGGTAGAACCGTGCGATAAGTTGAGTACACCGCAGGGGCCAGCAGTCCAGCACCATGCGAGTGAGTTTTGTCGGCAACAGCGGCTGTCAGAAATATGTGGGAGAGTGCCCCGAGTAGGCACGGTCAATCACGACGAGTTTCAGAACCATGCAGGTGCATGCATGACGGACAAACTCGACATCCCACCGATACTAGGAACTGCGAGAATCTTTGAAGGTGATATAGAGCCAAATGGTTTGGACCGAATATGGAAAACGAACAGAACAAACCGTTTTAGTTGATTTATAGCTGGTATGTGTTAACGCCAAAAAAAAAAGATTGGTCATTTAATAAAAATGACAATAATTATGTGGGTACATGTCAATAGATCCACAGTTGCCCAAATTTATTGATGGTATAACTTAAACAAAACTTATTTATTTTCTACCATTAACTGTAATACTGGCGATGGTGTTGTAATTAATTTCCTTTTAATTTTAAAAAGCTTGATATAATTTAGTTGTAATATTTACAGGCTAATATGTTATCAGTTAACAGTTATCTTACAGGTACTCGGTTGTGATGCATGAGGTTATTTTACGATATTGATTTAAGATTAAGCTTATAAATATTTTTTAAGAACAAGTTTACTGACTGAATTTTATAAAGTAGCGATAGTAGTTTATATGATAATAATATTTTATGCTTCTAATAGCATGAAATAAGGTAAAGCATGGATATTTGCGAATCTTTTTCTTTTCTTACCAATGAAGTGTGCAAATATTAGCTATTGATGAAACAAATCGACTGACTAAAGCATGAACAAAGCCGTCATGTAAATTCCATTATGTTCATTAGGTTTTCACGATTGTGCCATATTAATGTAGGTTATAGTCGTGGTTTTGGAATCATTCGAGAACTGGAACATAATATGTATGTATCTATTTATGTATGTCATTCTCACTCGTTTTAACCTCTTAAGTCCCCGTGTACTTATACAAGCACGAACTGAGCATAGTAGTTCAAACCTGACTTTTAAACTACATAGCACAAGTAACTACCTAATGTACTTGACCAAGTACAAATTTTTCATTCCCCGTTTACAGAGTAGTTATTTTTTATTTCAATAAAACCTTTAACATTTTGTTGTTGCTTTTGTTATATTATAAAAGCATAGCGTACTTACAGCAGTACAAGTTATTTTCATTATTTTCCTTTCTAAAAATGTGCTACAGATGCTAAACATGACGTCAAAATAATTAAAAACTAGGAAGCACTTCAAAACTACATAAATCCTTAAATTTTTTATCTCGTTTTGAAGCACTAATCTTAATTTGTACTTGGTATAGTACATCCGGCAGATATGAATAGTGGTCTTAAAAAACACAGGATTTACGAGGTTAAATGTAACATTGTGACCGCTTCGGCAGGTAGCATTTCGTCCGAATTTTAGTACATTTCATAACATGGTCATTATTCATTTGGTCATATGATCTGCCAGAAGTACGAAGAAGAGTGACGTTAGTATGCTGAAGTTCAATAGTTACCGCGCCACAGTAGTTTAGTAACTTAAGCCAAGTTTCCACTAAGCAACAGTTGACGCCACTTTGTTTAGCAACTTATATATCCAGTCTAGCTATTTTTGGTACAAGGTGAAGTAGGATTACCTTGTCTCTACTTTGAAGAATACAAGGAAAGCTTATCTAAACTTTTATTTCACTCATTTTGAGTTCGTACTATTATTGCGGAACCTCCCATCGAAAGGACGCAAACAAGTAACAGGACGTCAACTATGTGGCCGATTGATGTTTTGTTTTACTTGCAATACAGATTAAATAAATACTCAATACGCATCGGGCAATCGTCTCGGTCCTCCATCTTACTATATGGTAACTGGCAATAAGGCCTAAGATGGAAGCGCACTTCACGCTGAATATGTAAACTATTTTTATTGCCAACTATAAAGTTTTACACATTATAAATATGCTATAAAGGTTACATTAATAGATTATGCAACGCAATGTCACGTGTTGCGCGTCATTGTTGCCTTGTGGGTGCGTGGCTCGAAGCTTCGTATTTAGGAGGGTTAATATTGCGCGATTATAAAAGAAGAGAAGTGTCTTGACCGTCTTCGTTGGGCAGTCGCTGCCATCCAAACAACTTTATACCCTTGAATGCAAAGCTTGTAATATAGTAAATAGGGTTTAGTTGAATCAAGTGCGGATATTTTTAGTTCTTGACTTTAATACTCACTTTTAATGATGAATTTTTGTATGGTTAGATATTAAGTTATCTTATAAATTCTTTTATTTTTTTCAAATGTTTGCTACAATGGATGCCTCGAGAAACATACTCATAGCATTAATTGCGAGAGTCGCTCCAATTAATAAAAAAGACAAACTGTAGTCATGTAATCAGCTTATACACTGTCATGTTAGCCGTATATCGGCAACTATCTACTACTGTATAAATAATTATTCTTGGGCTTATATTAATCGAAATATCCGCACTGCTTCGTATAACTGTTTAGTGAATGAACATAGCCGCGGGTAGTTTTCCTAGGTAGTGTTGATTCGGTCGCAATGTCGCAATGTGTCAATGTGCAATGTGTTGCGGAGTGCGAGTGTGGAAGTGACCCGGGTGTGTGTGCAGGCGAGGGCGACGCGACGCCGCGCCGGCCGCGGTTCTCGCGCGCCGCCAGCACCGACAAGAGCCCAGGTAACCGCGACATCTAACACCTTACACACACCCCTCACGCTTTTATATCCGTACAGAAAAGTTAAAACGATATTTAGAAATATAAACAGAAATAGAAAAAACATTATTTTGTGTTTACACCACATTTCATTATTGTGGAAATAGACTGAAGCGAACATCGCAACGTTAAATTCAAATTATTTATTGCATATCATATTACAATGTATATATATTATTATAGAGTTTTTAGAAAGGTATTCATGTTACACCCTGCAAGGGCACAGCATCCGTAACTATTATCATTCGCAGCGAGCTTGTACGCCATTGCTGACTGACCGATAACTCATCTCGATAATAATTTGTTCACTCAATTTCCACGCAATTTAATTGCAATGTAATATTATCGCTTTTAATAGTGCCATTTGAATTTTTTACATTTGGGATTGGAATTGTATTGAGATTGAGTTTGCGTCAAGAGTAGCCTACCAGGGCGCAGCGAGCGGCGAACGGCTCGGCTCACTGTATTGACTATGCGAATGCTCGCATCGGACATGTTACGTTATGATGATACGCTTCGGTCGGTCTTCACCATAATGGTCAATAAGTTACCAGTTGTACACCCTGCACATAAGACTAACACAAACTGTAAATGTCCCTCAATAGACCTAACTTTATGTCAACGGTATAAGGTTGAAAATGTATTACAGAAATTTGCCAATTTTTGTTAGCTTTTTAGTTGAAACATACATCATAAAAAGACTTTCAAACTTAAAATGGCATTTGCAAAATACGACTTGCCTCAAACAAACTTAAAGCATTGTGAATGCTAAATAACAATTTTAAAAAAACCTTTGTATGAGAAAGATTTTTGATTTGTTCTCTTGTCCTGTTATTCAAAACCGTGGACAAATAGAGGCAGTAGTTGTTCTGATTAACTAAAATAGAACTCCGTTTTTAACCAGTTTCGCGTTTTGGAACTTTTGGGCGTCAACATGTTCTGTACGGAAATAAAAGCAAATGTAGTAAAGAAGAAAAATTTATAATTATTCTGGATATTATAATATTATTTTGTAAAGTTTCAGTTTCATTTAAGTTTTCTTCTTTTTCGAGCTCTTAAACAAATTAACATATTTTCGTAGTGTCTTTCTGTGATAAAAATGTTGATGTATGTCAACTCTTGGATACAAATTATGGATTTTCAGTACATACTCAAGTTGTCCTAGGTAATTGTCAATTGTTTTCCAATTATAATCATTCCATAACATTGTATCAAATCCATTAAAATCACGTTCAGATATACCATAATTCTTTTGTTGTATTTGTATTTTTTCTACGTATCTAACTTTACGCAATTTAATATATTCTATTATTTCATTATTTCATTTAACAACTAATATCTCAAAAGAATGCAGAAGTCAGTCAGTGATTAATTGATTTTATTTATTGCTTGCGGCTGATCATATTATTTGCTTTCTACACAGAGTGCTATATCTGCAAAAATATATGAGTGTGCTGTCATGTAAGGCTTCGGCCGAAGAGTGATAACACAAGCGCTCGCGCACTATAACTTGCCTATTAATAACGCCAGGTGTGGTGTACCGTTTACTCGAGATTGTTGCGGTAGGATTCTCAGGGGCGTATCGACGGACAAAACAGAAGCAAAAAAAAAATCCCAAATTAAGAAGTTGCTATTGTCAAATGAAAAAGTTTTAACTTTGTTACCGTTAATCGCAGTTACGCCCCTGTACTTTGTCTGTAATAATAATCAATTTAAAACCTTACCTTCTCTCTATCATTGACTAACTGTAAAGACGAGTA
>CAUJAO010000394.1:0-45000 GCA_963082485.1 Eudonia mercurella
CAAATGGAGGTTTGTGGTCGCGAACGTATCAAGACCAATACTAGGCGCCGATTTCCTACAATACTACAACATCGTAGTCGACCTGCACGGAAGAAGATTGGTAGATAAACAAACCAATCTATTTACCAGTGGCTATATGATACCTACAACACAGAGCAGCGTGAAAACATTAGATGACAGCCAGCCATATCACGACCTGCTAAAGAAGTACCCGGAGATTACCAGGCCGAGATTAAATAGCACCTGCAATAGCAAAGTCGAACATCATATAGAAACAAACGGCCCGCCAGTATTCTGCAGAGCAAGACCACTACCGCCACACAAATACAATTTGGCTAAAGAAGAGTTCCGCCAGATGATGGACCAAGGAATTTGTCGGCCCTCCAGCAGCGCATGGGCAAGCCCGCTCTACCTAGTAACAAAAAAAAACGGCCAATGTCGCCCCCTGTAGAGACTACCGGAAGCTGAATGCAATCACCGTTCCTGATCGGTACCCAATACCGAGACTTCACGATTTTACCCTTAACCTAAGGGGTAAGAAGATATTTTCGAAAATAGATCTCCAAAAATCGTACTTTCAAATTAAGACCCGAGAAGAAGATATTAAGAAGACCGCAATCATAACACCATTTGGCCTATACGAATTCACTAGAATGTGTTTTGGTTTGCGCAACAGCGGCCAAACATTTCAACGGCACATCGATGACGTCATGCGGGGTCTACCTATATTTTCATTTGTGGACGATTTGCTTTGCGCGTCGGAAGACGAAACCTCTCCCAAAAAACTATTAGAAGAAGTTTTCAAGCGACTAAATAAAAATGGACTTCAGATTAATGCCGCCAAGTGCATTTTCGGCAAAGAAAACATAGATTTTTTGGGATACCACGTTTCTGCAGAAATAATTAAACCGATGGAAGACAAAATAAAGGCCATCACCAACTACCCACTTCCAAAAACAGTGCAAGAGCTCAGGCGATATTTAGGAATTATTAACTTTTATCGTGAAAACATTCCCAACGCAGCGCAACATCAACATACACTCAACGAATACTTACATAACTCGAGAAAAAACGATAAGACTCCGATCGCCTGGAGCGAAAAATCAATAGAAGCGTTCGAACAATGCAAGCGAGACATAAGTAACATCGTCCTGCTCAGTCACCCATCAGCTGACGCGCCCTTCGCACTAATGACCGATGCCTCCGACATATGCGCGGGCGCGGTCTTACAACAAATAATCGACGGTATATGGAACGCTCGGATTTTTTTCAAAGAAATTTAGCGACGCGCAACAAAAATACAGCACCTACGACCGCGAGTTACTGTCAATATATATGGCAGTACGTCATTTTCGAAGAATGTTTGAAGGAGGCGATCTCATAATTTTTACTGATCACAAACTGCTTACTTACGCACTGAGAGCAAACAGTAAAAATGAAACACCTTGTCGAACACGATATTTGGCATATATCGGACAATTCACGTCCGATATTCGTTACATCGCTGGGAAACATAATGAAGTCGCCGATGCCCTATCCCGCTTGGAAGAAATCACGTGTCCCTTGCCGATTGATTACTTTTCAGTATCAAGACGCCAAAATGAAGACGAAGAACTACAAATATTATTATTATTTTTTTTTTTTTAATTTATTAGGGTAAACAAACAATTTCACAATACATATTATTTTGTCATAGAATATGTTAACTAGGGTTAGTCATTGTGAAACCAGCTTCGTTAACCACAGATTATATATATGTATCGGTTGATGGTAGGCGTTAGATCACTATTTATTTATTTCTTTATGATGCGTATTATGTAAATAAGCTGTATCAACGTATACATTCACTATACAATACATCGAATTAGGTTATATATTTTTTCTTTTTATATTGTCTACAATAGACTTCCTATAGGTTGAAATACTGGCTGCAAATATATCAATGTTATTAAAATAATGATTAAAGTTATCGGTCAGACGAAACATAGGTGAACGTTTGCCTGCGTTAGTACGACATTTTGTAGATGTAAAGGTTCTTGCAATGCGGCATGTACGTATGCTTGGTCTAATCAGCACTCTGTAACTTATCATATTTGTTATTTGTGTACAATCATACTTATTATGGCATAAGTCGTAAAGTAACATAGCTTGCAGTTGTAGTCTTCTATGTCTAAGATAAGTTATGCTATATTTTTCCAAAAGGGCTGAGTAAGACAAACGGCTATGGTAACATTTAAAGTGCATGCATCGTAGGAACTTCTTTTGAACTTTTTCTATATTGTTACAATATTTTTCGTAAAATGGGTCCCATACAGAAACAGCATATTCCAACTGTGAGCGTATCAATGAATTATACAAATGTAAATATGTAGTTGGGCGTTTAAAGTCATTGCTGGCACGCATAATAAAGCCATACATTTTATATGCTTTATTGCATATGTTTTCGACATGTGCATCTAGTGTCAGCTTAGTGTCTAAAGTAACTCCAAGGTCCCTTATTTTTTGTACTCTGTCAAGATTAGATCCACATAGTAAGTAGTTATGTTTACTGATTTTTTTTCTTTTAGTAAAGGTAATACATTTACATTTGTTTAAACTGAGTTCAAGTTTGTTTATATTACAATATTCTGTAAAGCGGTCCAAGTCTTCCTGAAATTTATGATGATCAAAACTAGTGTTAATAATGCGATAGATTTTTAAGTCATCTGCGTATAAAAGATAATTACAGTGTTTAAAACAAGTATTGATGTCATTAATAAAAAGAACAAAGAGCATCGGGCCGAGAATCGAACCCTGGGGAACACCTGAAGATATTGAGACTGTGCCAGAGTCGTGTCCATTTATGACCACCTTTTGTGTTCGATTTGTAATATAAGATTTGAACCATCTCCAAAGATTGCCGCGGATTCCGTTGTAGGCAATTTTTTCTAGTAAAATTTTATGGTCCACCCTGTCAAAAGCTTTTTTAAAATCCGTATAAATGCTGTCTGTCTGTTTGTTACAATCAATGCTGTGAAATAAATCAGTTGCATATACTATAAGATTAGTTACTGTCGAGCGCTTGCGGACAAATCCATGTTGTTGGGGGAGTATGTTACTATGTAGGAGTGGGTATAAATTATTATGTATGAGCCTTTCAAAGAGTTTGGCTAAAGTAGGAAGGATGGATATGGGTCGGTAGTTAGTGACATCTTTCTTGGACCCTCCTTTGTGTATAGGTGTTATTCTGGCTGATTTCCATATATTGGGGCAGACGCCTTCTATTAAACACTTGTTATATAAACTGTATAGGGACTTATAGATAGTAGTAGCAGTTTTTTTTAAGAAGATAGGAGGTATATTGTCAATCCCCGCGCTTTTAGTGGAGTCTAGAATTTTAAGTTCCCTAATAACGCTACTACTAGGTATATGCAGATTACAAATAATATTGTTAGTCTGCGTATTCAAGTCTAAGTCGTTAATATCATTAGTGTCAAATGAGGTAGGCAAATTAGATGGCTGGAAAACTGATTTAAAGAAGTTGGAAAACAGATTACACACATCATTTGGGTTATTAGCTATTGAATTTATGTAATGCATTTTTTCAGGGATATCAGATTGATTTTTGCGTTTATTGACATAATTCCAGAAATATTTTACGTTATCTTTAATGCTGTTTTCTACTTTGTTTATGTATTTACTGTAACATATTTGTGATTCTTTTTTAAATCTTTTCCGGAACAAAGAAAATGTCATGTAGTCCGATTCGTTTTTATACTTTTTCCATTTTATCCAAGCTTTGTTTTTATTTTTAAATATGTGAATCAACGGTGAGGAAAACCAAATTGGAAAGTTCGAGCTAGAAATTACCTTAGTAGGAATGTGTTTTCGTATAATATCAAATGTCAATTCGTGAAATAAGTCAACTGATTCTTCGGCGGATTTATTAAGAAATAGGTTCTCCCAATGAATATTCATTATATCTTGATTAATTAGCGCATAATCTGCGTCTCTAAAATGGTATCTAGTTAATAGTTTGTGTGGTATGGGCTTATCTGTACTAATAAATGGCAATAGTACATAAAAAGGTGGGTGGTATTCATCTACGGGAACTAGTGTAACGGGTGTTGAATAGGCCTTACTATCTGGAATATTGGTAATGAATAAGTCTAGCATGCGATTTAAATTGTTTTTAAATATATTGATTTGTATACAATTAAATATGGACATAAAATTCACAAGATAAGAATAAGGTGGTCCAAGTTGAGAAGATTGAACAGGTAACATGTAAGTATTGTAAGTGTACCAGTCAATATGGGGCAAGTTAAAGTCTCCAACCACACAAAAACCACTTAAATCCATTATCTGTAAATAGTCTCGCATGCTATTAAAATAATCTAAATATACTTCCATTTTTACTCGTGGTGGTATATATACGGCACTGATAATGTGACGCGATTTACCTATGTTCAATTCTATCAATACGTGATCAATAATAGGTGGGAGCACAAAGGTGGGGGCCGTCGTTATGCACAGCGACGATCGGAGTGAGCGCAGGACCGCCACTAGTACGCCGCCGCCATCGCGCCGCTCAGTGTCTGTTCGGTTACGATCGCCGCGGTACACAAGGTAGCGGGTGTCAATAAATTCATTGTTAGCTATGTCAGGGTGTAACCACGTCTCTGTTAGTATGATGATGTCGTAAGTATGCCCTAATATGTTCATATAGATAGTGTTTAATTTAGTTCTCAATCCGCGGCAATTCTGATAATAGATAGATAGTTCTTTCTGTTGACTATTGAATTTTATAGCTGATAATAAAGGTAGTCATAAATAACATAATCTTTTGTTTAACGTAGTACACAAGGTTAGTCAAGATGCCTGCTAAAAATTTTATAAAAAAGTCAAGCTCAAGTAAATTCAATGACAAACATGGGCCATTAGTACGACTTAAAATATACATAATATTCATTACGTTAATTATTATAATGTTACAATAGTACAAGAAATGAAGGTATTGAAAATATATGTATTTAGTTAGGAAGTATATTGATATTGAAAGAAAGTTACAATAATTATGCCATTTAAAAATAACAACACTAATCGATTGATTATTTACATTATGCAGTATAGTTTATTGTGAAGAAGACATGAGTTTATTGACCGTAAACATTTAAGAAACGAATAATAACAATAATAATACCTGCCTTGTCTCAGGATATGAAAGCCAAAATTTATTATTGAGGAAATCCATGTGATCGTTATCAAACAACAAATTAGGTGGTGGTAATGATGTCTAGTAGGAATGATTAATGTTTGATTATTTAATTGTGTTGATTTCTTGATTAGATCGTATGACGAGTACCGGGGATGTGTCCGATTTACGAGCAAGGATAACGCCATGCTTAACCCATACGTATCGGTATCCCTGTGACTTGGCCTTGTCACGACATTCTCGAAATAATCTTTTGTTTTGTAAGGTTAAATGCTCGTTAATGTATACTCTTTGTGTTGACCCAGGGATTCCCAGTTGTTCAGCGTTAAGTCCTTTCAAAGTGCGACTTGCGGCGAGAATGTTATCGCGCATTATTCTGGTAGCAAACTTCACGATGATATTTTTGGGACGGGTATCTTTCTGATCAGCATGGGGCACTCTGTGTACTGCTATGATTTCAGATGGAAGTATCTGTTGCTTAATTTTGGACCCGAGGGTTAAAACAATATTGACTAGGTCTTCATTACGCCTGTCAGGCAGGTTAACAATTTCAACATTGCACTCTCTGGCTTGCTGTTCCATTGTCATAAGCTTATTTTCAATTATTTGAACGTGGTCATACAAACTTCCGGTTTGGTACCTTTGAGTTTCAAGCTCCTTCAATCGATTTTCCATGGAATCCTGGCGAGCATCTGTGGCACAAACAGATTTTTCCATCTCAGCTAATCTGGTGTTTATGTCACCCAGTGATTCTCTAAAGCTAGCATTATCCGTGCGTAAGCCTGTGATCGCAGCATTAACAGTATCTAGAGATGTCGTTATCTTTGCAAGCGCATTGGTAATTGTTGACTCCAAAGTTGAGGTCATTTGGTCGAGTTTCTGTCCCAGTTTGTCCAATTGACTATTGAATTTCTGTTCTAATGACTTCATACGCAACTCAAAGTCATCCTCAGGTTGTTTGCGTTTGCGCATGTTTATAAAGGAGTCATCAGTCGCAGTCGCAGCCGATGATAAGTCCGGATTAGAAGAACACTTTGGTGGTGTACGTGCCGTCATATCTGCCATATGCTCGGTAAGTGCGAGAGGAATGAGAATATGATGTTGTCCTTTAGCAGCCAGGGGGTGAGGGCACCTCTCTGTCACGACCGCGAACGCGTTAAGCGATGCAAGAGAGAGATAGAAAATATGTTACACTGTTTTTTTGCGATTCTACGAGTTGACTAACGTATTCAAATATGACACTTGCAACAGCAACACACAATGACTATAATGGTATACTATTAATTATTGCACATCTAATTAACGACTAACACGTCCACTCTCAACAACACTCGGCGAAGAAATGATGAATAACAAGAAACACGATTTAAAAAAAATAATCCTACCCGGCAATGCAACACCTATCATATGTGAGACGTCGACAGGCACAGCTCGCCCCTACCTACCGCCAGAATTTCGAAAAGCAGCCTACCAAGCACTTCACGATCTGAGCCACCCCGGGATACGAGCCTCAAGAAAAATAATAACCAAGCGTTATTTTTGGCCGTCCATGAATAAGGACATACCAACTTGGACTCGAACATGTATACCATGCCAGCGATCGAAGACACAGCGACATACATATGCGCCGATAGCAAAGTTCGAAAAAGTTGATAGACTACACCACGTTCACATAGACATTATCGGACCCCTACCTACATCCGATAATAATAGATGTTGTCTTACGATGATCGACAGAGTGACTAAGTGGCCCGAAGCATACCCGCTAGAAGAAATAACCGCAGAAAAGGTCGCTGACGCTTTCTATCAAGCCTGGATATCAAGATTCGGCTGCCCTGCTATCGTTACTACAGATCAAGGCAGACAATTTGAGTCCGAAATATTCAAAGTACTAATGCACCGACTAGGGATTCAACGCACTCGTACAACTGCATACCACCCGCAGTCAAACGGAATTATCGAACGCTGGCACAGAACGCTGAAAGCGGCGCTCACAGCACGCCTGCAAAATAACAACAAATGGACGCGCGAGCTACCTACAGTACTATTGGGGCTACGCGCAGCTATAAAAGAAGACATAGGCTACAGCGCGGCCGAGCTACTATAGTATAATCAAGCCCTACGACTACCCGGCGAACTTCACGGCGAACGCACGAGTACCTTCACATCATCACAGTTCCATAACGACCTAACAGACGCAATGCACAGATCGCAAGAACAAAGAAAATCGTCTAAGCCTACGTATATTCAGAAGGACATAAATTTATGCACACATGTATTTTTATAAATGCGTCGTTCCTTATGGAACGACGCAGTGCATAAGCCGCTCACTCCAAATTACACGGGCCCGTTCCAAGTGATAAAGCGGAACGGCAAAGTCTTCACACTGCAATTGCCACTGAGACGAGCGAACGTGAACATCGAACGACTCAAGCCTGCATTTATCAACACTGAAACACACAACACTTCAGACGACGCCGACGACGCTGGGGACTCCAAACCTTCTTTCGTGACCAGAAGCGGCAGAATATCCAAGGCACCTGTACGCTTCGCTGGGGGCGGAGTGATATAGCTACCTACGTGTCTACATGTGTCACACAAATTTCATACTCCTGCGCACGACCGCGCGCGCCGCGCTCCCAACAAGACTGGCGCGAGCAACGACGTGCCGCAGTATTTACGTGTCTCGCATTCGGCTGAGAGCGAACACAACGTAGTGGCAGCCTGCGCACGCTGTTACCACTACTGGCGAGGAACTAGGCATCGCGAAATATTTATGCTCCTCCTGTCCCGCTCTCGCATGTCGGTCCCTTTTATTCAACTATCAGCTGACCCGCAATAGTGCGAGTTTTGTTTCCTTGATTTGTATATAAGTGGCTAACAATTTTAATAAAGACACATTACGACTGTGGTACTCGCTTTTAAATCATCTCCCTAACAACCGCAACAACAATATAAGAATTACCTGTAAACATTAGTTTTCCTAGACCAATGGATCAGTGTAGTTTGTTGCATAAAATTCGTTATATCTCCATAATTTGGACTCTTAGCTTCGACTGACATATCATACACATCACTCCACCATTTGTTTAGCACTTACAATTAATAAAATAGCCTTTAATACACTCTTTAGCTAAATAATCAATTAAATAAAAAAGGAAATTAGCTGAGAGGTTGTTTGTTTACATGTAAACTTTGACAGTTGCCAAAGACAATTTTTCGCAGCCTACCGTAGCGACCCCTAGTGGTGGCAAAACGAAGAATGTAACGAACTATAAAATAATTTGATGATAAAACTTTATTTTTTTTGTTGCAAAAGCAATTTGGGCTACAAACTACTTAATGAGTTAATATTTGATGCTTGCCCTTACTAATTTAATTAAATCCAGTCAAAACCGGAAACGGAAGTGTATATATTTTTCGAGAAACTTCGATATTGATCTATGGATCGATTTTGTGTACATTCTCTGCGGGAGTGGTGTGGCAATCGAAGAAAAGAATTCAACCTAAATATTGATTAGGGAAATTGATCACTGGAATTAAATTAGAGTAATATTGTGATTGTCTAGCGTTCATAAAAATAATTGTGATTGGTTATTATAAGTTCATTATTGTGTTTGCTAGCATCTATGTTAGTGTAGGTACCTGAAAGTTACCGCATTCCAGTGGCTAAACGTTGAGTTCAGGCGGTTAATATGGTTTGATTAGTCGCCTTTTATTTCAGTTTCGGACCGAGTTGTGAAAACGTCATATTTGACATGTTGTTGTAGTGCGATCGCTGTGAGGATGTGATGAGGTCTGAGTGAGGATACTGAGTGTATAGTGCTAAGGCCCCATAATGTCAATTACAGGAAAGGTACGAGCTGATTCGTCTCGCCGCCAGGATCCAGAACCGGTTTCGAGCCTGTAGCCTGGACGCGAGACCCGTCTCCTCGGCCGGTCCCAGCAAGCTCCTCCTGTGTGGGTCGACGGCAGTGACACAGCTGACTCCGCTTAGCGGATGGGCAGGCGTGGACGGTTTTTTTTATTCCCCTTTTAATTTTTTTTAAAACCTTTTTAAATTTTTTTATCTTTGACCATACAACACAACCCCTGTCGGGTGTGTTGAATTGCACTTCCTTGAGGATCTCGAAGTTCGACCAATAACGGCTTCCATCGTCATCGTCGTCAACAGATTCGGGTCGGTTCTACGACCCTGGCGCCCATTAATCTTTAATTTAATTACCTAAACTCCCCACGGTTTCTCGGGTTTAATAGTTACTCAAATTTTATTTATTGCTTAATCATTTATATACCTCATAGGTAAAAGTTAGCTAGTTCATTAGTGTGAATTATCCGGACGGTACTGGCTTTATCCCAACCACCCACGACCATAGCTCTCACCGCTGAAATATTAGCTGGCTGGTTAGGTAGTTTATAGAACCCCTAAAATTATATTGTCTCAGTAACCTGCTGGGTCACTTTGACCCATAGGGTTTCTGGAGGTTTAGGGTGTGTTATTGTTAATACGATTTAGATTAATTATAGAGGAATTGTTTAAGATAATAAAATTATTGTGAAAATTAACCTGTCGGGTCACATTCGACCCAAAGTTACGTTTATTGTATTGGTGAAATTTAAGTGTTATCATCATCATCATCATCTCAGCCAAAAGACGTCCACTGCTGGACAAAGGCCTCCCCCAAGGATCTGTTAATATAAAATATATTACCTAGCCGTGAAACATTTAATAGTTTTATTTTACAACACCCACTGGAGTTTGCATTTGGGATTTTCTTCCTTTTCCCAAGAGGAACAAAATCACAAGTGTAACAATATAAATGGCACCACCGCACCGCAAACAGACGGGTGTGTTACCAATGTACAGGATGTTTTAGCATCAATGTTGTGGTGTATAATTTAGGAAAGAACTTATTAAATTCTTTATTTTACTTATTGTATTTATAAAATAAAGAAAGTCTCATAGTATGAACCAGTTTTTTCGCTACTGACGGAGAACAAGGTAATGTTATTGACATTGAGCCATCTGAAAATATAGAAAATCTACTTCCTAGTATAGTACATGAAGCATCCACTTCCTTTACTCCGAGGAAACCATTTGAAGATTTGAGCTCAAGACAAAAAAGAAGACTTATTCAAAATTTAAGTGATTCTTTGTTTCCAGAAGAACTAACAAGGTCTACAGTAAGAACTTTAAAGGATAATGTAATGAAGACTTAAGCTGAATTGTGGATCATCTTTTTAAATATCCTGAAGATATCCATAGGGTTCAATCCAGCTTAAGCGAAAACAAGGCATATTCAGCTGAAAAGGCACTGGATGTGGTGTATGGAGCTCCGGCGATGCCAAGGCCTTTGCCTTTGCCTTAGGTTAGTTTTTTTTATTTTTTTTGTTTCATTGCCAATAGTCTTTGAATGTTTTTTAGTCAATGTTGTACGCTTCTCCGATAGGATTTTATTTACTGACGCTGAGGGCAGCGTAGTTTCTCACTACGTTCGAAACTTTCATTGGAGGGGGTGTATTGTAACGTTGCGATTTTTTTAACGTTATAGTTATTGATAGAATAGCAGAAACAATTTCAAAACAAACATATTAGTTCTGTTGGGTTTAGTTCTGAAGTGCTTCAATAGATGGCGCGAGCAGTCTCGAAAATATAGTGGATTCGATATTGATTGATTTTGTCGTCTTTGGTATGATTATATTTAAAAAGTAAAAAATCGATTAACATGACAACTGTCAGGGAGACAGCCACAGCCAGTGGCGAACGAATGTCATTTGATAGCATTGATTTTTGAGAGGATGGAAAAGTCCATGATGGGGCGAAGAGCCAGGGCTGGATAATAATCTTTGAGCATCGGCCCCTCATTTCAAAAGAAATGAACCGATTTAATATTTAAAAACCTAAAAATTTCGTTCGTTTATTTTTGGTTAGATTTCGTTATCATAGCCATGTGTTTTCCAGGGTCAGGAGAAGGAATTTGCAGGATGTCTTAGGCTGAAATGTCGACAATAGCCGCATAAGTTTAAAGGATCAAAGACGCCTGCATGTAAGTTAGCAATTTTCTAAATTTTTAATTTGAAATCTGAAAAGGTATAGTTGTAATTTGTATACTCATCAACATGGTTTGTTGTTTCAGAATGGGATATTAATTTTTAATATTTTATTAGATTTTCCATCGTTTTGATATTTTACAAAGTAAGGAAACATTATTCATAAACGCATCCAATCCCTATGGGTGTGAAAGGCCACGTTTCTCCCCTGGAATACTGATAGTCTGAAGAAAGGTACCAGTGCCTCACTCCGATCCGTAGACGTTCTGCCCGTTGCAACCAAAAGGTCAGCTCGCAGAGCCGCCATTTTTCGGGATAGTCTGGCCAGGTAACTAAATGGTCGAAGGATTTCACCAGGTCAGTGTTCTTCGAAATGGTCTTCGCTAAATTAATTTAGTACACTTATTTTAGATTTTTATTCCACAATTAGGGATTGGCTTAGTCACAAACGCAAACTCGTTTAGCGACCCTGAATTTAATGGTTATTTTGCATAACATTTATTAAGACTTTAAATTAGTACTGGTTCTCCGCTGAAGATTACTTTTTCATGACAAGCGCATATGTATTAGGATTAATCTAATTTTTAAGAAACATCCATGATTCTGTGTAATATGTGCCATAAAATAAGAGAACATAATTTTAATAAAGATCCGAAATACATTTTACCCGACCTGGGAATTGAACCCGGGACCTTCGGGTATTGGACCGAGCGCTCTGCCACTCGGCCACCGAGGCTATGTAGGTATTGCAAAACAAGTCAATTACATAATTAAAAAATTCTTACATTAAAAGAAGTTACAACTATCTTTCCCTACAAATGAAATATCAAATTTAAGTATCTAAAGTACGACCAACGACTGAACTTATATGTAGATAAGTAAGTAAACAGCCTGTAATTGTACCACTGCTGGGCAAAGGCCTCCATCATTGAAATCAAGTCATCGCTACAAATTTTGGGTAATGGCTTTAGCATCTTCATCCTTCAAGTCCTCCTTCAAGTGGTTGCCGCCTGTTATTGGTCTGATTCCCTAAGAAACAGACGTAACCAAAACCTCTAGCTGAAAACTCTATCCCTATCCAAACCCTACCCTCCCTATCCAAAGCACCCTCCCCCCCACTCCCATATTTCCTACATCTCTCCCCCCTCCCATCCCAACCCACCACCCAAATTCCTTACCCAGCGACCCAGCAGCCCCGGAAAAACTTAATTATGAAAAGCGCGGAAAAAACAGAACTACCCCAGGAGGGTACCGGTTACACCGGAGAATCCCTCCCTGGGCCATCTAGTGGCCCAGGCTGCCCCTCGTATTCTGGGGGGGGCACTTCAGCGCGAACAACCAAGAACCTAGGCGGACAGGAGCGTCCAGGAAGGTCTCTCTCGGAGACCCTCGGGGACGACCTGAACCAAATGAAGATAGACGATAAGATAGACGATAAGATAGACAGCGATGGCGAGTGGATTCCTCGATCCCGATGGAGGAGGATCAAAGCTCGAAAGCGCAAGGAGCAACAAGACCAAGCCACGAACCAGACCCAACCCAAAGGCACCTCAATCTACATGGCGAGGATACCAGAGGGAAGGACAGGTCCGAGGGCTCAGAAGCTAAAGAGGCAAGGCACTGATCCGGAGGAACAGACGCAGCAACGCCCACCGAAACGCCAAAACCTGGGCACCCGTAACGAGTGGAAGCTGGCTACAAACTAGAACCCAGATTACGCGGTCGTAATAGAACGGGTGGATGGGGTAGCGGTGGACGAGGCTACGGCTGCCGAAATCAGAAAAAGGCTGACAACAGAAATAGGGAACGCCATCAAGAGCGGCGTACGGGGCCGCAACCTGGCATTCGACGCCTCGGGTTTGGTTGCTGAAGGATACTTCCTTGTAACAGCAACCACCGAGGAGGCGATGACATGGTTGCTGAACTGTGGCCTAGGCGACCGGGAGGGCATTCCCTTAAAAGTCAAAAAGTTAGACAGCACAGCAGACCTACCAGTGGACCCCCTAGAATTCATCAAGGTCCAAAACGAGTATAGGGAAGAGCTGAGAATGCCTGAGTGGACCCTAATCCGTAGGGAGGTACTACCACTTGGAGTGAGACTCATAGTGGGAGTCCCCAAGGAGGTAGCCGCGGAAGGAGGGGTGGCACTCCACTATCAAGCTACCAGAGCACACGCCCGCACCATCAGGAAAAACCCAGCCCAGACTGAAGAGAAGTGCGCATGTTATGTGTGCCCCAAACACGACCCAAAGACACGGGGTAAGGAGCATACCGAAAACCAGTCCACCAACCTGCCTGAGGCCTATAAGGGTGCACAGGCGGAAGGGAGTAAGACGGTGCAAGGAAGCTCAAACCCCAGCAGCACACAACAGGCACGGAACACAAGGGAGCAGACCATAGGCGGGGGAGGCGACAAACAGCCAGGTACCCCGAAGGTGGGCGCCGCTGAGACTCGGAGGCCCTGCCTATTGGACTCTCCCGCACAGCACTGCACACCACACCCTCTCCCTACGACGACGACGCTGAAGGACCGCACACCACCACCAAGTGTAGCACAATTACAGCCGCACTGGTGTGGGGTGTCGAAGCCTGGAGCGGAGTCCAAATAGGGAGGGGACACAGACACAAACACACACACACACACACACACACACTAACAAATGAACACACACAGCAACACACCACAAAAACACACACAAAAAATAAAGATAGTTCAAGTGAATCTTCATCACTGTATAGAAGCCATGACAGAGCTTCACAGATACGTGATGGAAGAGACAATAGACATCGCTCTGCTGCAAGAGCCATACGTCTTGAATGGACGCGTGACAGGGCTCGGCTCTATGGGTAGAGACATCATATACCACGAAGATGGTGAGTCAATCCCAAGAGCATGCATATACGCCAGCAGCAGAGCAAGAACATCAGGACTAATAAAAGCAGATTGTTACAGCGACCTAGCCAGCGTTGTAGTAACAATACAGACAGGCGCAGAAACAGAAGAAAGGGTACTCCTAGTCTCCGCATACCTGCCTAGCGAGGGGAACTTCGAGCCGCCATCCCGAGAAATGGAAGAAATTGTAAGAAAATATCAAGGTAAGAATACTCCTATTATTATAGGGTGTGACGCCAACGCACACCATATGGTATGGGGCAGCACAAACTGTAATAAAAAAGGTGACTTACTTCTAGAATTTATAAGTGAAACAGGCTTGGAAATACTGAATGTAGGCAATACACCCACATTCGTCACCAGGGCAAGACGAGAGGTGTTGGACATCACTATTGCAACAGATAGAATAAGCCAACACATAAGGGACTGGAAAGTAGACGAAAGAGACTCTATGTCAGACCACAGACGAATCACTTTCAGTCTGGAGGCCAAGACAGAAAAAATTCTGATTAGAAATGCGAGGAAAACCAACTGGGACACATACCAACACTGTATGGAGAAGTGGAGCCCAGGACGAGACACCCCGCTAAAAGACGCCTTAGAGATAGAAAAAGAAGCCAATAGACTGGACGAAGCTCTAAGGGGAGCATATCACAAGGCATGTCCCCTTAGAGAGATAAGAACAGACAGAGGACAACCCTGGTGGACGAAGGCACTAGGGAAACAGAGAAAAAAGACACGGCGAGCTCTCCACAAGGCTCTGAAAAAGAACGACGACGAGAGCTGGCAAATATACAGAGAAGAAAGAAATACATATAAGAAAGAATGCAGGAGGGAGAACAGGAACAACTGGAAGGCATTCTGCGCAGGAGTCGAAAAATACCCTGAAGCGGCGCGACTAGTTAAAACGTTCTCCAAAGCCAATACGCGTAAGCTAGAAAGCATAAAGAACGGGGAAGAACTAATAACCGACCCGGAAAAGATAATGGAAGTTATGTTGAAAACACACTTTCCAGAAAGCGAGGAATACAGAGAGGATGACACATCAATCTTCCCAGGTCCCACAGTGGACAATGAGCCAAAGACAATCATCACCGAGGAACATTTATTGTGGAGCGTCCGATCCTTCCAGCCATATAAGGCAGCGGGACCGGATGAGATCTTCCCAAAAATGCTACAGACAGCTATCAAGTATATAAGCAGGGATTTGCTGGCACTGTACAACGGCAGCATCAGAACCAAGCACATACCGAAGAAATGGAGAGAAGTGAGGGCAGTATTCATCCCAAAACCAGGCAGGGCATCCTACCAGGAAGCCAAAGCCTTCAGATGCATCAGCCTCTCTTCATTCCTATTAAAGACACTGGAGAAAATCCTAGACAGACTAATTAGAGAGCAAATAGAGAAAAGCGGACTCCCACTTCACCAAAACCAACACGCATACATGGAGGGCAAATCCACCGAAACGGCCCTCCATAGCTTGGTAACGAGAGTGCAGAGATCACTAAGCAATACAGAGTACGCAATGGGCTGCTTCTTCGACGTGGAGGGCGCATTCGATAGGGCGACCCCCGACTCAATAGAGGCTACCCTAAGCCGTGAAGGAATAGACAGCGACGTATCAGACTGGGTGAAAAACATGCTAAGACACCGGCAGATACGAACAGAGCTAGCAGGGATAACACATGCGGTGGTGGCGAAAAGAGGATTGCCCCAGGGAGGATGTCTATCGCCACTACTGTGGTGTCTGCTAATAGACGAACTAGTAATCAAGATAAACAGGATGCACATATACACACAGGTGTATTCCGATGATGGCGTGCTCCTAGTGACAGGCAAAGTTCTCAGTGTCATGTGTGAAATCATGAACAAAGGCCTAAAAGTAGCCCTAGAGTGGTGCAGGAGCAAAGGTCTGAACCTAAACCCTGATAAGACCAAGCTAGTTCTATTCACAAAGAAAAGAAAGAGAGGACATGCTGAACCAGTGAAACTGGACAACCAAGAGCTGGAAACAGTCAAGGAAGTCAAGTATCTAGGTGTGACACTGGACAGCAAGCTCACCTTCAATACCCATATAAGTAACACATGCTTAAAGGCCAAGATGGCCATGATGCAGTGTAAAAGTATAATAGGCAGAACCTGGGGCATGAAACCAGCGATGGCACTATGGTTATACAAGGCAATAATCCTGCCAAGGATCTTGCATGGAGCCATCGTATGGTGGCACAGAGCCGCAGTAGGGAAAAACAAAGCAGAATTAGACAAAGTCCAAAGGCTAGCGGCCTTAGTGACCACGAGCGCGATGAGAACATCGCCCACAGCCGCGCTCGAGATCCTACTGGGGCTAAATCCCCTGGACTTAGAAATAAAGAAAAGAGCCACTGAACAATGGTTCAAGCTAAAAAGCACTGGCATATGGACCGGGAACTTCATGGACGAGAGTCATGCCAGTATAAGCAAAAACTACGAAGATAAGCTGTCAATGGTCTTCTCCAACAATGATCTGATACGGAAGGAAAGGATCTTTGACAAAAAATATAGAATACACATAGGAACAAGAGAAAACTGGAGCGTAGAAACTGAAGGCACTATTTGCTATACAGACGGCTCCAGAAAAGAGTCAACAAAGCTCTCTGGATCCGGTGTGCATATTAAATGCGCAGACGGGACGGAGGTGAACAAGTCTATACCGTTAGGCAGATTCGCCAGTGTTTTTCAAGCGGAAATATATGCAATAATCGCAAGCGCCGAGATGGCCGAACACCTTAATATCACAGGAAAGTTTGTCATCTACAGCGACAGCCAAGCGGCGCTGAAGGCACTAGGCAGAGAAGAGACGACATCAGCAATCGTCAAAGAATGCAAGGAATCACTGAAAAGGCTGACCGAAAGAGTGGACTTGACGATAGCGTGGGTCCCAGGACATGAGGGAAATACGGGAAACGAACAGGCCGACGAACTAGCTAGAAAGGGAGCAGAGGAAAGCTTGGTGGGACCGGAACCCCGGTTGCCAATAGCGCACAACATCACCAAGGGAGTAATCAGCTATAGTATTATAGCAGAAACCAACCGAAGATGGAGATCCTCGACGGGCATGAGACAGTCGAAAGTCTTCATCAAGGGAGTGGACAAGAAAAAGATTAGCAAACTGATGGGACTCTCCAGAGAGAACATGAGGCTAGTCATAGAGATCATAACAGGACACTGCCGATTGAACAGACATCTGACAGTGATAGGAGTGAAAACCGATCCCATATGCCCGGAGTGCACGGAAAGCGAAGAGACCAGCCTCCACCTACTCGCTGAGTGCCCTATATACTCACAGATAAGACGGGAGCTATGGGGGTCGGATACACTAGACATAGAGGACCTGAAGGATCTGAAGGTGGAGCAGATAGCAAGATTCACCAAAAAGACAAAAAGATTTGACGGGGCGCCGTGAGGGCTGGATAAACCTTTTTAACCCCCTCGAAGGGGAGAACGGGGAAAAGGACGAAATGGCCCGCAGACAACGCGGGCGGATCGTCCGTTCGGCCAGCGACGTCCCCACCAGAAATAATAATAATAATAATAGCATCTTCATCACGCTTGCCAGTTGCCAAGTGCGGGTTGGTGATTACAAACCCGAACTATGCGTTGAAAAATCCAAAATACATTTTACCCGACCTGGGAATTGAACCCGGGACCTTCGGGTATCGGACCGAGCGCTCTGCCACTCAGCCACCGAGGCTATGTAGGTATTGCAAAATAAGTCAATCACAATAAATCAAATCGAATGCAGGTATCTACGACCAAGCAATGGCCGATCGATGACAGATAAACAGCCTAACTAAAGCTTACGTAGTAACTATTAAGCAATCTGTGCTAAAGCGTTGTGATAAGACGTATTACCTATGCGTTATTGCGTTATAATAATTCTAAGTACCTATGTTATGTTGTTGTTATAAGCATTATTTTATTATTCAGCCTTACCTAATAAATCTAATAACATAACACTGAATTAAGTGAACAAATGTCTCGCATTAAAGGCAAAGTTAATAGGTACCTAAAAATCTGCTTAAAATAGGTGTAGGTACTTACATGGTGTTAAAGATCATTCCAGTTTATGTCATCCGCGTCTGTACGCAGACGCTTTACTGTTAAAGGTATAAGTTAAGAATAAGCTTTCCATCACACTTAACAACAGGCTTTGGGCTGTCAAACTAATGTATTAATAACAAAATAAAAGTCAAACCTTACACAAGTCAACAGTCAACAAGTCACACTTAACAGGCTTAACTAAATTAAAATTAATTACAAGAGCTAGAATATTATTATCAACGCATCGTTTTTATCATTTATTACCTACACTAATTTAGCTTGTTTACAAGTTCATCACCTATTTTACCTACAAGTTATAAAAGACGTTACACCCAATGCTTGTTAATCAAATCAGTATTTGTCACTGCACTGATTATTTTTTTACTCAGGTTAGAACACTAATCTGGTCAGTGTCCATTAATTAACTAATACGTACTAGTTATTATTAGTTCAATCGCGCATACGAAAATGCACCCCATGCAAACAACCCGCACCGTTGCGGGGTGAGACTAGAAATAGTAATACTGTGACTAGACTAACTACCTACCACTGGCGGCTGGCGGGTATTTACTCATGTGCTACCTACCGCTCAAAAGAGCGGTAGGTATGCAAAGACGTGTGCGACGAACCAATCGCTTTAGCCGCTTTAGGGCTGCCGCTTACTATGAGCGGCGCTTTTTCGATATGAATTATAACGATTAACGATATTAATTATTTCATTTAGATCTCTTAGGATGTAAATTTAAAGAGGCTTTGAGACACTGTTGCTATAAAAACAGAAATCAAAAGCGTTGAAGAATTTCGACAGGCCTAACCAATAGTATGGCCAAATTCGATGAAAAATGTTTGTAAACAAATTATTGACATTTCTTTTGCAAGTATCTAGTGTCACTCGTATCTTGTTAAAAAATCAGCATTAATTTTAGACTTAGAATAATTTGCATGTTAATTTTAGGACTTAGAATAGTTTCATTAAAAACGTAGGTACGGGAACCTATGCCCAATTTCATACAAATTGTAAAACAATTTTGCCTCTTTTCTGGCTTGTAAAATTTTGACATAATTTTACTACTGTCTGAACTTATAAAACATTAATAATTTAACTTTCATAGAATAAAAGGTAACTTGATTGTTTTATGTTTGAAAACTTGTAAACGAGAATGCCCATGTCCCATATTACTTCAGGCCTTGAAATGGACACCTATATATTGTATAATAGTTGAATATTTCAGAATTGTATGTGTATCAGGTACCTAAAAAACGTATAAAAAGTACGCCTGTGTTTCTTTTCCATTATTTATTAATAATTATTAGGACAGAAAAGAAACAACATTTTGTTTAATCTTTTTTATTATTCATTCTCATACAATACTAGAATTTCATCCAGAAATGGTGCAGGAGGTATTATGTTTGCCTCATGTCTAGCCCAACCTATGTACCACAACACCGTCATGTGTGGGCACAGCAACCCACCGTACGCTTTCCAACTAGACAATTGCAGCAATAGTTCTGAATCGCATCCCTTCCACTACAATTATTATTTATTATTATATAAACAAAATATACTTTTCGGCTTATGTGCCTGCTTTGAATTTGAGCCCGTAATAGCCAACAGTTATTTTATAGGAATTGGCCCGGTAGGTTGCTATTTTCATCTCTGCATACTATATGTACTGTTGGCTCTAATATGTTCTCCGTAATAGGATCTAGCTTGTTTTATATGATAAGTACCACAAGCAATTAATATAAGTTCACTCATAGTTAATTGTGGAAAGTCATTTAAATTATTAGAGCCAACGGTTATATTTACAAATTGAGACCTCCTGCGATTTAAATTAAATTTAATTACATAATCAGCTAATATATTTTCAGTGTACATTTTTTCATTTATAATGGCCAATATCTGATCAGCATCTTCTCTGTTCATTATTCTGGGATGAAATCTATTTATTAAAGCAGCAGCTACTGCAAAATCGATCATAACATGAGCAGATGCGCGATTAAAAAAATCTTGGCATAACAGTTTAAATGCTTGTTTGAATACTCCGTTCACAACTTCCACTACCCAGCGACATACGGTCACCTTTCTCAAATGATTCACTTGTAATGTCGACAGCTGTGTGTGTGTGTGTGTGACTTTTAGCAATAACTGCCTAAATTGATGCTTAGACATTCCAAGCCAGTAGTAGACTAAGTGGTCATCACTATCATCTATGTTTTCAAAGTCAATATTGTTGGAAATCCGACTTTTTAACAGAGATGCAAAATCTTCAATGAACTCCGCAGTGAATGTGTGGTTTCCATTTTCCACATTAATTAAATGAGTCCATGTATTGCTTCTCAGGTAAAAGTTACATATACGGCAGTTAGGTGGAACATAAAATGAGTAGTCGCAAAATAATCTTACACGTATAGCTGTAGGAATATGTATACGTTCACTTTCATTGCACCCAGAAAAAATGCAATGACTTTCTGTATTCGCAGCTCTCTTATAATTGGGAAGGTATATATGCCCTGCATTATTGACACTAGCCGAAGAAGTTGATGCAGTTTCTTGAACAAAATGTATGGATGCTCTGTCTGCTCTCTGCCAGCAAGGATGGCAAATATGACTTGAGGGTGTTACCTGAAAATAGTTATTTGTTATACAAGAGTGCAAAGTTGCTTTTTAACCGCGTGCTCTTTTTTGATGACCGAGCAAGCGAAGGATTCTAAAATTTAAAAAATTAGAATCCTGAGCGTTAGCGAGGGAATCAAAAGAGCACCAGGTGAAAAATCTTTGCACTCGAGTGCAACACCTAACTTTTCATCCCACCTCAGCGAGGAAATGACTAAATGCAAAAAAACATTTAGAATCCTACTTAATCATTAAGATACCTACTTTTATTTCAGTTTAGGTATTAACTAGGTACTACATTATGAAAGATAAGTATTACAGAATAATCTTTAAATTATAACAAACAATACTTAGGTATAATTAAGAAAAATTTAAAGTAACGTTGCTACAGTTACTAAGTGTAATAATTTTGTTAGGTACTGTAATGTTGGTGTTAGTAACTTGTGTACTGTAACAACCCGCTGGGTCGTTACTTAATGAACGGGGGGTTGTATCGAATAATAATGCTTTATAGCAGGGGTTCCCAACCTTTTTTTGTCTACTGCCCACTTTAAGAATAAATTATTTTGTAACGCCCTCCTTTTTAAACATACTTAAAAACCGCTAAGTACTTATAACTGATTATTGAAACGCAACTTTATAGTATTCGGACAGAGTATCTTTTATTGAAAATAAATCAAACATAATCAATTCTTATATAAAAACTAATGTGAAGGTTGAATCTGATGCTGTTCAATAAGTTTGTTGATATCAGGTTCCAATTTACTCAAAAACAGCCGCAAGTCGCCACGTTCGGTAACACGCAAACGATTTCTCTTTTTAGTAAGCAGCGTTGCCACAGCACTAAATCCACGTTCACACAAATATGACGATGGGAATGCTATCAAGAATCGTTGAACAATTAACCACAATCCAGGGTACAATTGCGGGATCGGTTTTTGTAGCCAAAATTCTTGATATCCATTTTTGAACTTGATTTTTATTTCTTCGTTTGTTGTCAATTCTATAAGTTCTTCTTCCAGCTGAGGTGACATTGCTGTGTTGACATTTGAAAACGGATCCAACACCCAGTCTGGTATTTCCAAGTTTAAAATGTCCTGGTATCGTTCGGCGAAGTCAATGTGGAGGTTTTCCAAATGTTGGCAGTAGGCAAACAAGTCGTCGTTACTGCAGGATACTGATAAATTCGGAAAATTGTGAAACTCACGTCTGCCCATATTCTTTTTGTGCAGAAGCAGTTTGGCTGCGAAAGCAGCAACGACATTTTTTGTTTTAATTAAATTTAGTTCATCGCCTTGCAGTTGGAGGTTCATGTCGTTGAACAATTTATACAGGTCTGTCATGTAAGCTATATCATTCTTTGATGTTATGAGCTTGTTGCGCAGTTCTGTATCTTTAGTTTCCAAGAACTCTATCACAGAGTCAAACAGGTTGTAAAATCGAATCAGACAATTGCCTCTTGACAGCCAACGAACTTCAGTATGAAGCAACAAACGGTTGAAATCTTCGTCATTAGTAACACAAAGCTGATGAAATAATCTATCATTCAAAGAGCTGCTACGGATTTTATTGACTGCTTTGATGACATATTGCAGTGATTGAAATAGTCGTTCACTTAAGTTTCTAGCAACCAAATGTTGTCTATGAATAACGCAATGTATAGCAAGGACATCTGGAATTTTATTCTTTAAGTACGCTATGAAGCCTTTATGGCGCCCTGTCATAGCCGGAGCGCCATCCGTAGCAACTGATATAATATTTTTCAAAGGAATCTCTTTCTTTTCACAAAACTTTTCCAATGTATTGAATATGGTTTCGCATCTCGCATCTCGTATCTGTCTCCAAATTTCTGGCAAACAATAGTTCTTCACGTATTGTCTCATCTTTAATAAACCTCACGTAAGATAGCAACAACGCTTCATTAGTTGGTAAAGTGGACTCATCGAGCTGAATTGAGAATTGACTAGTCCTCAGATGATTGCACAATGATTCTTCAATGTTTTCAGCCATTTCATCAATTCGTCTTTGCACAGAATTATTACTCAAAGGAATTTTTCGGATAATATTTGCGGCCGGTTTATGAAGCACAGTAGTTATTACTTCCTTTATTGCTGGCAAAATTAACTCTTCTCCGATGTTGTGTGGTTTGCCTTTTTGAGCAATTAACAAAGAGATATTGTACGAAGCTCGAAGTCCGTCGTCATCTTGCTTAGCAGCCGCCGAAAATAGTTTTGATACACTTGGCTGAGTATTATGCTTTTTCTCTAGGTCTTGAAAATATGCTACATTCTTGTCTTTCTTATCTGGATGCATTTTATTCAAATGATCTTGCAGTCTTGAAGGCTTCATTGCTTCGTTCGAAAATGTTTTTAGACATAGAAGACACAAAGGCGACGACGGGTTTGTGGGATTTTCAATAAATCCGAATTTAATATATTCCGCAGAGTATTGCCGTCTCTTCTTTTTTACTTCCGACATTGTTTTGTTTTGAGAAATACGTAAGTGTTGAAATCAAGTACTGCTTATCTATTAAACGCGAAACCACAAATGAAAATAAAATAAATTTACGTCGTTTATATAGGATTGCATAAGCAGCACGCACCAACAGGAATAAGACAAACGTGCATAAACTCGTTTATCTCATTCGACGCCCAATCGTACTCGAAAAGCAAGAACAAGTATTATAGAACCAGCCGATTAATACAGGAATGTACAAATCGGATTATTTAACAAAAATTTTTGTTAATCATTGTTAAAACATGATTGCCCGCGGTCTATTATATCGAACCGAGTTTGAGCTATATCTTAATTAATATTAGTTGATGTTCACAAGATGTAGTCGAGAGTCGAGAGCTCAGTCGGTGTCTAAGAGTCTTCCTAGCTAGGTAGATGAAATTATAAATCGACCATCGTAGATGAAATATAACACAACGCCCCCTTTTTTTTCTGGGTCTCTTACCGCCCCCCTTTAGGCCTGCAGCGCCCACAAGGGGGCGTTATCGCCCACGTTGGGAAAGACTGCTTTATAGCTTTAAATATTTATATTACTTTCAACATGAAATAATAACAATCAATTCGTCGTCGAGGCCCGTCACAGAGTCTAGTCTGCTATGTTCTTCTTTTTTCTCTTCTACTATATTTTAATGCAGGCCACGGTGGCTGCCAGTAAGTATGCCCGAGCAAGGAGTCTCGGTTGCTACAGTACTGATAAATTGGGCACCATGGAGGTAGAAGCAAATAGGTTTAATGATGTTTTGAATTCACAAACTTAGTGCACACGATGTTCTAAATTTAAATGTACTTTATCCTCTAGCGGATAAAAACGGCTTTTGCACTCAGATATCGAAGAGCAAAAATACTCTTTCCGAGATGGGGGGATGAAAATATACTTTATTAGTGACTTTTGTTTTGTATGTAAAAATATATAAAAAATTCTTTATAGGTAAGGTCATGTCAAAGTTCAAGAGCCTAATGTTCTACATCAGTAGTGCCCAACTGGTAGCTTGCAAGCTCCTGGTAGCTCACGGCCTGTTTTCTAAGTGCTCTTGAATCAAATCGCATAAGGAATACATATACATTTACTAAATGTGAACGGCCAAATCTCGCATTAACTTTTTGCTGTTGGGGTCTATTCATTTTGAAGTGTAGTGTGTCATATTATTATAATAAATGGTGTGTTTAAATAATGTACTTTCTTTTATATCTCTAAAGGTGTTTAACTAACTCAGCGGTGCTCGCAGAAGGTGTCAGAATTATGAAAATAGCTCTTGGAGCAATACCAATTGGGCAGCACTGTTCTACATGTTCATAATTGATAACAGCATATAAATATCACCCAACATTTAGTAAATATAATATGGATAGATTATCATTAGCTTACCACTCGGGGTTGAATCCATTCTGCAATCACATTTCTTATAAGGTTCTATCTGTCACTATTAGTTTGCAATAAGTGACTTCTTAAGCGCCTTAAAGAGCAACCACAATTAATGCAAACATTTAGATGGCCGACTGTTCTTTCCGGTTCTTCTTGAGGTGCAACAAGGTTCGCACTAGCATTCACCCAACACCGCTGGCAAACAAGATTCTCTCTTGATACCTAAAACAAATAAAAGTGCAAGCTGTAAGTAAATGTAAAATAAATTGGATGTAAACTAATAATATAGCACACTCATTTACGAATCTCGTAAAAGGCTACAAGAAGACTAATATAATCTTAAAAACACCTATGAGTTCACCATGAAGACTTGATCGTTTGGCATATCTCCTGTCTATCCTTTAGGGTACAAGGCATAGCTAATATGTGCTATGTGTATGTATGTATGTATGTATGTATGTATGTATGTATGTAGAAAACAAATATTTTGTTTATTTATTTACCTGTTGTGGTTCAACCCATCGTTGTATTACAGCGAGGATGTCTTCGGATTCCAAACTGTGTCTCTGAATTCTCGACACGTCAATACCACAATAATTGACACAACGTCGATCAGTCATTATAATATTGTATTGTTGGAAGTCAAACGCAAAAAAAGCTGCGCCTGCGCTGCGATCCTTAATTCGAGCCAAAGCAGTCGTAAATCGTGAGCACGGAGTCCGTAATACAAAGCCAAAGTCGTCGTTGAAAGTGAGCACTGAGTCCGTAACACAAAGCCAAGTCGTAAATAAAGATACCGGAGAATAATTAGAGCGCATCCACATTTAACGTAAACGAAAAAGCGAATGACATTTAAGATTAGTGTTGCTATTTGTATAACTAAAAAAAAACTACTTCAATCGATTTAGAATTCTCATTCTAAATCGATTTTACTCTTGTAAAAAATATTGACGCTGGGTAAAGCGACTTTGTTTTATTTTTTAAATCATGTGTAATTGCAAATAATCCTTATTTTAAAATTAGAACTTTAACGAAAATCTATTTCTTTTAATTCATAAAATGAGTTTTTCTTTAATTCTTTATGAATCGATAATAATCGATAACTACTAAAACGATGAATTAATGAAATACCTGGCAACTCGTTCACGTAATTACGTGTATATTCTGTTGTCTAGAACAATAAAAATACTTTTAATATTGAAAATAAACTTCGAGCTACTGGCGGACTTTTCAATAAATCTAAAATTCATAGCTTATATTATCAAATTTAATATACAAACGCATTTAGTTATTTAGAGCTGTTCATGAAAGGCCTGGAATGGGCTTTCTCCTTTTAATATCATACAAATATGGCTTCAATAATAAATTTTCAAATTGATTTGGCTAAACGTATTTTAAAAGCAAGAAATAATTTTAAAAAGAGTCCTAAAGAACGCATTTGTAAGGAATATGTAGATGGCAGGTTAGAAATATTGGAACAATTATGGTTTGAATATTTGGCTGGTCATAAAGAAATTATGCGTACTGTTGATCCTGTTGAATTGAAATCTTCGGAATATATTAAAGATGAGGTATATTATATGATCAGACAGAGGAAAACTATGCTGATTATAAATGTGAACTTAGAACTAATTTAGGCTCACTTACTGATCAATCATCTACCTGTACTAATTCATCGGGTGTATCTGGTAATAATAAGTCCCCTGAAATAAAATTGCTTAAAATAAATATTCCCACTTTTACCGGAAAATATTCCGAATGGGCAACATTTCATGATTTGTTTTGTGCATTAATTCATTCAAATAAAACTCTTAATAAAGTTCAAAAATTGCACCATTTATAAGGTTATTTGGCAGGAGAGGCCGAACATATTTTAAGGCAAATCCCTTTTGCGGAAGATAATTACGACCGCTGCTAGAAATTATTGGAGGAACGCTATAACAACAAAAAATATATTTGTCATCATACACTCAATAGACCAACCCGCACTTGGCAACTGGCAAGCGTGATGAAGATGATAAAGCCATTACCCATCAATTGTAGCGATGACTTGATTTCCATGATGGAGGCCTTTGCCCAGCAGTGGGACAATTAAAGGCTGTTTACTTACTTACTTACTTACTACTTACTTACCTACATAGAAGTTCGGTCGTTGGTCGTACTTTAGATACCTACATTTGATATTTCATTTGTAAGGAAAGATAGTTGTAACTTCTTTTAATGTGTGAATTATGTGATTGACTTATTTTGCAATACCTACATAGTCTCGGTGGCCGAGAGGCAGAGTGCTCGGTCCAATACCCAAAGGTCCCGGGTTCAATTCTCAGGTCGGGTAAAATGTATTTCGGATTTTTCGATGCATAGCTCGGGTTTGTGATCACCAAACCACAGTTGGCAACTGGCAAGTGTGGTGATAAAGCCATTACCCATCAATTGTAGCGATGACTAGATTTCAATGATGGAGGCCTTCGCCCAGCAGTGGGACAATTATAGGCTGTTTACTTACTTACTACTTACTTACCTACATAGAAGTTCGGTCGTTGGTCGTACTTTAGATACCTACATTTGATATTTCATTTGTAATGAAAGATAGTAGTAACTTCTTTTAATGTGTGAATTGTGTGATTGACTTATTATGCAATACCTACATGAAAGTTCGGTCGTTGGTCGTACTTTAAATACCTAAACTTGATCTTTCATTTGTAAGGAAAGATAGTTGTAACTTCATATTCTTCATTCATGTGTGATAGACTTATTTCGTAATACGTAGGTAAGAATTGCGCTCATTCATAACACACTATCATAACATAGGTAAGTAGATGTTATCGATAGTTGTTAGACTTAACTGCGTACGCAAGACACCTTAATTTCAATTCAGTTGTAAAGGGAAAATAAATGAGGTCTCACTCATTCCAGACTGAACATAGGCATCGGCATTTATCGCTCTCAGCAGACGCGATCGGACTGGGGCGGCCGTTGACCCGTCGCGACAACGGGTCGACGGCCGCAAGGCCGAGTTCCGGCGTAGTAAATAATCGTTATTTTTATTAGTTTTCTATTTATTTCTTTGTTGCTTTAAAATAAATTTGATACCTAACGAATAAACTAATTTTTAAAATTGAAAAAAAAAATACACTTTTTTTTGTCACTTTTATGTTCAAAACCCTTGACCTGACCAACCCTTGTCGGATTTTGCATTCCTTTTCAGTCACCTTATATAAATAGTATAGCTTGTAAATAGATAAAAAAAACTATTATTTAGTAAGAGAATGGCGTTCTAATAAAAAATAAAAATAAAAAAAAAACTATGCCAGGGTGCGTTATAGGGTCGAAAAGACCTGTTCTACTTGCTTACATATACAACGTGTATCAGACAGGTTCAGCCATAATCCAGGGTTTCAAATTATCCCTAGTATAGACCCTTTCTATAAGTACCCTAGTAAGATAAGCGCCATTTAATTTGTTTTTCCATTTACAAACAAAGTTAATCTGTCGTTAATTTAAAATCAAAACAAGCTAAACCCATCAGGGTCATGAAGTCTGTATGGTACACTGCCTACACTGCACCTCCTGTTTGTAAAATTGCGTGCCCTAGTTTTGGCCGCCACGCCCCCTACCAGGCGCACAGTTTTACAAACAGGAGGTGGTACTGTAGTTCGCAAAACCTTAGACGGCACAATTTGTTTGTCGGGTTGTTTGTCGGCAGTTGCTTGGCGGCATTTTTTGTTGGATTTGTTAGATTGATAAAACAAAGACAGATAAGTAGGCAGCTATTTTACTTTCGTGATTTAATAATTTGTATTCAGTAGCTACCTAAGTAATTATCATCAAAGTAATAAAAAAAAATCATTTTACAGCCACATTATTTTGACTCTAACGTAGATAGGTATGCTTACCTACGAGAGGTACCTACATAGGTCCTTGATTAAAATGACTTCAAAGCAAAAGAAAGCGAAGCACTGAGGTGTAGTGTAGCACCCTGATATTCCTGATACTCCTGATTACTTAGAAATGCCATATTAACTTAATAGGTAGTCGAATCTAGTAGTTCGATTTAAGTTACTACTATCTTTCATTATCATTACAAATGAAATATCAAATGTAGGTAGGTATCTAAAGTACGACCAACGACCAAACTTCTATGTAGGTAAGTAAATAAGTAAGTAAACAGCCTATAATTGTCCCACTGCTGGGCAAAGGCCTCCATCATTGAAATCAAGTCATCGCTACAATTAATGGGTAATGGCTTTATCACCACGCTTGACAGTTGCCAACTACGGGTTGGTGATCACAAACCCGAACTACCTACCTATGCATTGAAAAATCCAAAATACATTTTACCGGACCTGGGAATTGAACCCGGGACCTTCGGGTATCGGACCGAGCGCTCTGCCACTTGGCCACCGAGGCTATGTAGGTATTGCAAAATAAATCAATCACATAATTCACACATTAAGAAGTTACTACTATCTTTCATTTTACAAATTGAAAATCGAATGTAGGTATCTACGACCAAGCAATGGCCGATCGATGACAGATAAACAGCCTAAAGCTTACGTAGTAACTATTAAGTAGGTACCTACCTAATCTGTGCTAAAGCGTTGTGATAAGACGTAGTCGGACCGAGCGCTCTACCACTCTGCCACCGAGGCTATGTAGGTATTGCAAAATAAGACAATCACATAATTTACACATTAAGAAGTTACTAGGTACTATCTTTCATTTTACAAATTGAAAATCTAATGTAGGTATCTACGACCAAGCAATGGCCGATCGATGACAGATAAACAGCCTAAAGCTTACGTAGTAACTATTAAGTACCTACCTAATCTGTGCTAAAGCGTTGTGATAAGACGTAATCGGACCGAGCGCTCTGCCAAGCAGCCACCGAGGCTATGTAGGTATTGCAAAATAAGAAAATCACATAATTTACACATTAAGAAGTTACTACTATCTTTCATTTTACAAATTGAAAATCGAATGTAGGTAGGTATCTATGACCAAGCAATGGCCGATCGATGACAGATAAACAGCCTAAAGCTTACGTAGTAACTATTAAGTACCTAATCTGTGCTAAAGCGTTGTGATAAGACGTATTACCTATGCGTTATTGCGTTATAATAATTCCAAGAACCTATGTTATGTTGTTGTTATAAGCATTATTTTATTATTCAGCCTTACCTAATAAATCTAATAACATAACACTAAATTAAGTAAATAAATGTCTCGCATTAAAGGCGAAGTTAATAGGTACCTAAAAATCTGCTTAAAATAGGTGTAGGTACTTACATGGTGTTAACAGCATTCCAGTTTATGTCATCCGCATACAGTAAAGGTGACTGATAAGCTTTCCATCACACTTAACAACAGGCTTTGGCGTGTCAAATTAATGTAATAATAACAAAATAAAAGTCAAACCTTACACAAGTCAACAGTCAACAAGTCACACTTAACAGGCTTAACTAAATAAAATTAATTACAGGAGCTAGAATAACTTATTATCGACGCATCGTTTTTATCATTACCTACACTAATTTAGCTTGTTTATAAGTTCATCGCCTATTTTACCTACAAGTCATAAAAGACGTTACACCCAATGCTTGACAATCAAATCATTATTTGTCACTGCACTGATTATTACTTTACTCAGGTTAGAACACTAATCTGGTCAGTGTCCATTAATTAACTAATACGTACTAGTTATTATTAGTTCAATCGCGCATACGTTAATGCACCCTACGCAAACAACCTGCACCGCTGCGAGGTGAGACTAGACTAACTACCTACCACTGGCAGCTGGCGGATATTTACTCATGTGTTACCTACCGCTCTTTTGAGTGGTAGGTAGGCAAAGACATGTGCGACGAACCAATCGCTTTAGCTGCTTTAGGGCTGCCGCTTACTATGAGCGGCGCTTTTTCGATATGAATTATAACGATTAACGATATTAATTATTTCATTTAGATCTCTTAGAATGTAAATTCAAAAAGGCTTAGAGACACTGTTGCTATAAAAACAGAAAGCGTTGAAGAATTTCTACAGGCAGGTCTAACCAATAATATGGCCAAATTCGATGAAGAATGTTTGTAAACAAATTATTGACATTTCTTTTGCAAGTATCTAGTGTCACTCGTATCTTGTTTTTTGAAAGAAAGACACCATTGTTAGCTGTTATAATGCGAATCTCTCAAAAAAAAGTAAAAATCCGAGTGATACTAGATATTTGCACAAAGTCATATGTCAATAATTTGTTTAGAAACATTCTTCATCGAATTTAGCCGTAGTGTGGGTTCAATTTCTACATGAGGTAGTCAACTTTATACAAAGTTTATCTTAAAGTTAAAAAGATAAGCATTCGTGGTACACGATAAACGTTGTTTCTAATTCATAAATGTGTTTTATTTCAAAGGAACGGTGACGCGAAAATGTATTAATTGCTTAAGTATGTAATGTAATATCCAAATAAAAGACCAAATTTTTCATGATTTATAAATAATTTTGAAACCACGTGATGTTCACCAAAAATAACTAGTCTCACTAGTCATTACTTTTTTCCTTTTTAACTTTAACGAGCAAACATTTTTGATATTTTAATGACGATAAAAACCAAAAAATGCCATAAACCTGTAGTTAATACAAGTGCTTGACATTTCAAGTTTTTGGTTTATCAAATTAATAACAAATAAAATAAATTATTGATTTTAATTATTTTTTATAAATAACTTTTTTTTTCCACTCTCACGCCAGTTATAGCTAGCACAAGTTAAGCTCCTTTAGAAACTTGTTTTAATGGTTGAACTAGATAACGGATAAACATATTTGTGAAAGCGCCAGACCCGAAATCAATTTTAAAAGTTGTTTTATAAAATTGACACGACCGGGAATTTAACCCAGGACTTTAAAGATAGCGACGCCAGAACCGGAGTGCTAACCACTTGACCACGAAGGTCGTCTAAATTTCATATTGTAAAATCGCATAATATGCAAGTTTTGACGATAGCTTAATTATTTAAAAAAAATCTTCTTATTCGTATGTTTGCAATTGTGAAAGAGTTTGTAATCAACAAAAGACAAAAGTTTTGACATGTTGACATTTTGTATGATCTAATAGTTTTATTACATCTCGTGCATTCCAACCCTAATCACACGCACGAGCTTCACATGGCTGCACGAATTTTTTCCGCAGTCTACGAGTACATGTGCATCTTGAGCTGTCGCGTTGCGTGTGCGTAAAAATGCCGAGGTATACGAACCAACAGTTCTTAGAGATGCTATTTTGCTATTGTGACAGTGGTGAGATAGTAATTGTTAAGTGTGATGGAAAGCTTATCAGTCACCTTTACTGTATGCGGATGACATAAACTGGAATGCTGTTTAACACCATGTAAGTACCTACACCTATTTTAAGCAGATTTTTAGGTACCTATTAACTTCGCCTTTAATGCGAGACATTTATTTACTTAATTTAGTGTTATGTTATTAGATTTATTAGGTAAGGCTGAATAATAAAATAATGCTTATAACAACAACATAACATAGGTACTTGGAATTATTATAACGCAATAACGCATAGGTAATACGTCTTATCACAACGCTTTAGCACAGATTAGGTACTTAATAGTTACTACGTAAGCTTTAGGCTGTTTATCTGTCATCGATCGGCCATTGCTTGGTCATAGATACCTACCTACATTCGATTTTCAATTTGTAAAATGAAAGATAGTAGTAACTTCTTAATGTGTAAATTATGTGATTTTCTTATTTTGCAATACCTACATAGCCTCGGTGGCTGCTTGGCAGAGCGCTCGGTCCGATTACGTCTTATCACAACGCTTTAGCACAGATTAGGTAGGTACTTAATAGTTACTACGTAAGCTTTAGGCTGTTTATCTGTCATCGATCGGCCATTGCTTGGTCGTAGATACCTACATTAGATTTTCAATTTGTAAAATGAAAGACAGTACCTAGTAACTTCTTAATGTGTAAATTATGTGATTGTCTTATTTTGCAATACCTACATAGCCTCGGTGGCAGAGTGGTAGAGCGCTCGGTCCGACTACGTCTTATCACAACGCTTCAGCACAGATTAGGTAGGTACCTACTTAATAGTTACTACGTAAGCTTTAGGCTGTTTATCTGTCATCGATCGGCCATTGCTTGGTCGTAGATACCTACATTCGATTTTCAATTTGTAAAATGAAAGATAGTAGTAACTTCTTAATGTGTGAATTATGTGATTGATTTATTTTGCAATACCTACATAGCCTCGGTGGCCAAGTGGCAGAGCGCTCGGTCCGATACCCGAAGGTCCCGGGTTCAATTCCCAGGTCCGGTAAAATGTATTTTGGATTTTTCAATGCATAGGTAGGTAGTTCGGGTTTGTGATCACCAACCCGCAGTTGGCAACTGTCAAGCGTGGTGATAAAGCCATTACCCATTAATTGTAGCGATGACTTGATTTCAATGATGGAGGCCTTTGCCCAGCAGTGGGACAATTATAGGCTGTTTACTTACTTATTTACTTACCTACATAGAAGTTTGGTCGTTGGTCGTACTTTAGATACCTACCTACATTTGATATTTCATTTGTAATGATAATGAAAGATAGTAGTAACTTCTTTTAATGTGTGAATTGTGTGATTGGCTTATTTTGCAATACCTACATGGAAGTTCGGTCGTTGGTCGTACTTTAAATACCTAAATTTGATCTTTCATTTGTAAGGAAAGATTGTTGTAACTTCATATTCTTCATTCATGTGTGATAGACTTATTTTGTAATTCGTAGGTAAGAATTGGAATTGCGCTCATTCATAACACACTTATCATAACATAGGTAAGTGGATGTTATCGATAGTTGTTAGACTTAACTGCGTACGCGAGACACTTAATTTCAATTCAGTTGTAAAGGGAAAATAAATGGGGTCTCACTCATTCTAGACTGAACGTAGGCATTTATCGCTCTCAGCAGACGCGATTGGACTGGCGGCCGTTGAGTCGTCGCGACGGGTCGACGGCCGCCAGTCCGAGATCGCGCGTAGTAAATAATCGTTATTTTTATTAGTTTTCTATTTATTTTTTTGTTGCTTTAAAATAAATTTGATACCTAACGAATAAACTAATTTAAATTTACTAAATGCGTTATGTATTTATTAAATTATAATTTAAAAAAAATACACTTTTTTTTGTCACTTTTATGTTTAAAACCCTTGACCTGACCAACCCTTGTCGGATTTGGCATTAGTTTTCAGTCACCTTATATTTAAACCCAGTAAGCCCACTCCAGGTGGAACATCTTATTAAACACTTAAAAAATAAATCTAGCTTTGGATATGATGAGTTCCCTCCTAAACTAATAAAATATTGTAAAGACGAATTAATATCACCATTAACTGATTTAATTAATCAATCATTTCTAGAAGCAACTTTCCCCAATTTACTTAAAACTACGGTAATAAAACCCATACCAAAAACAAAAATGCAGACAGATCCGAGCCAATATCGTCCAGTAGCTTTATTATCAACTTTTTCAAAATTTTTTGAATCAGCAATGGCCAAACAACTTAACTCCTTTTGTGAAAAATTCTCAATTTTTCATAATAGCCAAAATGGCTTAAGAAAAAAGAGATCAACTACAACTGCACTTATTGCTTACATACAGGAGATTCTCAATATCTTGAATAATAAAAAATATGCAGTCTCGTTGTTGCTTGATCTTAGCAAAGCCTATGATATGGTTAATCATGGGATATTGCTCAAGAAACTATTTGGTGTTGGAGTACGGGGTGAAGCTCATGAGTGGTTATCTACCTACCTAGAAAATAGAGAACAAGTAGTAATTATCGAATATTTTCAAACTAATAAATTTATATATTTATTTATTTATTTATGGATCACCAATATAAGATACAGCATTACAATTTAATATTTATATTAGGGTTGTTTACTTACTGTTCTTAAATTTATAGGTAATCACAGCATGCACAAAAATTTACATTTTATAAAAATTTACACTTCACAAAAAATTATAATCAAAGTAACATTCCAAAACTTAACATAAACATTTTTAAATCATTTCATAAATCATTTAACCTTCCAATTTACCACTCAACTACATTAAAGTACCTACTACTAAGGCATGTCATTATTTTTAAGTATTTTGAGAAACTCGGGAAGACTTTGAAAATGGATATCGAGCTCCGGAAGCTCTTTGGATAAAATGTTGTACAGACGACTTAAGCGTCTCACCGGCGAGCTGCGACCCATTCTGGTTCTGCAGAACTTATTAGCGAATGTCTGGCAAGGGAATCGTGGCAATCTGCGTGGAACATTGTAGGCAATTCGATCCAACAACAAGGGGCTGTCAAAGCGGTTGTTCAGTAATTTGTAAAGGCAGGACATGTCCAGGTAAGTACGTCGAACAGAGAGTGGGTCCAGATGAAAATGCTTTGCTTTATCCGAATATCCTTTTAATCTTTTTGGAGCCCTAAAACGATATGACAAGCTTCTTATTAGTTTTTTTTTAACTCTCTCTAACCTATTGACGTGCACCCTATAATCTGGACACCAAACTGAGCTGCAGTATTCCAGTTTACTCCTTACATAGCTGTTGTAAAGTAAGATGACTGAATTGGGTTTTTTAAAACTCTTGGTAGCTCTTAAGATAAATCCAAGTGATTTATTAGCTTCTTTCACAATTTTATCGATGTGATCGGAAAAACGCAGCTGGCTGTCCATTACAACACCGAGATCCCGGATGCTAGTAACTTCTTTAAGATTATCGCCATCAATGCTATATTCGGTTAGCAACCGTTTTATTTATTTCGTTTTTTGATGGATTTTATGTGCTGGCATTTGGAAGCATTCAAGAACATTTTAGTTTTGTTGCACCACTCATGTAAATTATCTATGTCAGCTTGTAAATATGAAGAGTCCATTGCACTGGAAATAGTTTTGGTTAATTTCAGATCATCAGCGAACAGATACATTTTACAATGTTTTATGGCTTGGGAAATATCATTAATAAATATGTTGAAGAATAGTGGTCCCAGAACAGAGCCCTGAGGTACACCTGATAGTGCAACAAAGAATTCGGATTGTTTCCCATCTAGTACCACCCTTGATTGACGATTTGTTAGGTAGGATCGACACCAGTCAAGCGTTCGATTCGTGACGCCAAATGCACACAACTTCTCCAAAAGCATCTTATGGTTTACCTTGTCGAATGCCTTGGAAAAGTCCGTGTACACAGCATCCACCTGTAGTCCTTGGTCAACCGTGTCCATTAAATCCGATGTAAAAAGCATTAAATTAGTGTTAGTCGATCTTCCTCTCATGAAACCACTCTGCTCGGTGATAATATACTTCTGGACATGTCTATATAAAACGGAATAAACCATTGACTCAAAGACCTTTGACATTGTGGAGAGCAAGGATACAGGTCTATAATTTTCGACATACTCCTTTTTACTACTCTTATAAATCGGTACTACTTTTGCTTCCTTCCATACATCGGGGAATATACCCGTTTCTAGGGAACGATTATATAGTATGGAAAGTGGAAAAGCCAATGCATTAGCACAATTCACCAAAAAAAGAGGGTGAATATTGTCTGGACCTGTACTCTTTGTGGTATCCAGTTTTTTTAATTTATCTTTAACTTCTTCTGAACTAAATTGAACTGGATTCAAAACGTCATGCATTTCCGAATTGTGATTTATGTTAAGGACACAGTTGCTAGTGTCTTTATGTTCTACTTCATATACTGAGGAAAAATGTGCTGCAAACATATCAGGAATTCGCTTGGTACTTGGAACTATACTACTTCTCAAAATCATTTTACTCGGATATGATGAACGATTCTTTCTAAGATTTTTTACATAGGTCCAAAAAAATTTAGGGTCTTTCTTAATGTCTGATTCAATTGTTTGTATATATTTATTATAGCATTCTTTTATTATTTTATTACAGTCGTTTCTTAAATATTCAAACTCTAGTTTATCTAGCGGATTTCCGAATTTAAAATACTTCTTACGAAATTTATGTTTTTGCTTTAATAAGCATATTAACTGTGGAGAAAACCAAACAAGATAGGATCTTTGAGAGTTTTTTGTCTTGGGTATATGATCTGTAATAACTTTGTGTATAATGGCATAAAACCTTACTAATATCTCATTCACATTCTGATACGACCCCAGCTCCTCTGACCATTGCACCGATGCCAGATATTCATTGATCGCTATGTAGTCGCCCTTATAAAAATTATTCCGCCTTATTGAAACTGGTTTTTTGAGTTTTTCTACTTTTATAGTTAATTGAATTTCAAGAGCAGGATGAAATTTATCTATACTTCTGATGGGCTGCATAGGCTCTTTGATATCTAATATATTTTCATTGCAAAGTATTAAGTCTAGTAATTTGTTTTGTTGGTTATATACAACTTGTTTCAAAAAAACCCGTTAGGCCTGAAATGTCAGTAGCTATACATAAAACTGAAGTGGTGGGTGCTGTTCTTTAAGTTGTAGGCACAGTAGTTTCCGAAAAAAACAATATCGAAGTTCAGCAAAAACATCGCTAAGATTTTTAAAAGATCCCCAACACTACTGATCAGCTGTTGAAGTCATTAGCTTCTAAATCAAAGATTATTATTTTTTTCAGACTAGTCTTCTATCGGTATTTGTGCATTGTGTGTGTAACAGTACAGGGACCTTTAATCTAGTTAAAGTCCCTTTTAAAAGATTTTCCAAATTAAATACTTGATAGTTAAATTTATACTTATTCAGATTTGCTTTATAATTCACAATAACAGCTGTCTGTTACAAATTTTATAGATAACCTAACAAAATGTCGTTACGTTTGAATCAATTTATTGACTAATGACGATGAAGAATATTTTTGCTCTCGCCTTACATGGTTTAAAGAAAGGCCATAGTACTTACTTTGAAGATAACGACGTCTACGACTTCGCCATATAAGATTCCGTTTGTCAAAAGCATCTGTGTATAATTTGCTGACAAAAATTGAGCATCGTCTGGAGTATGCAACAAATAGGTAGGTGAGTTGTATGCGCTCGTTGTATTTACGAGCTTGTATGTATTAAAGAATTACGCTATTCATGACTTCTTATTTTTACAATATTATCTGTCAACAAACAATCAACACAACAAACAGAATATTTGATTGAAGTTATTCAAAACGTCAAGCAGACATATTACCCTGGTTAAATAAAAATACGCAGCGCCATTGCTCAGGCATGGTATGAATGTACTTTTATGCTTGGTGGTTAATTTAATATTTTCATTCGTTTCATTCGTTCATCGTCCGTCACAGCACAGAGTAACTAAGCAAGAGTAACTTATCCATAGATTAAATCATAAGAGTAAAGTTATACTGGGATAACTATTCTCGTATAAATTGGATGTTGCTAAATCTACCCTAAATACATTTAGCGCTAAACACGTTTAAAATATCATTCCATTTCTGACGTTTGTTGGAAGTTGAAAGAGACAGAATGATACTCTAAACATATTTAGCGCTAAACGTATTTAATGAGTTTTGGCAAGCCGACCTAAGAAGTAAAAGAGAGTTTAATAGGTAGATACGGGAACAAGAATCGTAGCTGTTAGCTAAGTAGGTACTTACATAACTTATGCGCAAAACCTTTCTGTAGTTTGATCTTTGAAATTGAATTTTCCCACCTCCTTTTTTTAGAAATCATGTTGACCTGGTAGTTTTGGTAATATTTATTTAGTGGGTTCCGCATAATAATAATTGAAATTAAATCATTTTACTCTAACGGAACAAAGGATGGATAGCTATTTATTATTACACAGTCTTTTATAGCGTCGCAACATATCGGTTGATAGATGGGATATGTGGGTGAGTTTTCACTTGCCATGCTGACAGTAGGATCATCCCAAGATGCAACAGAGAGGAGTTGCCTTTTCGCACTTGTTTGTTCCTTTCTTTTGATTACCTGACATTGTTTTTTAAAGTTTACGCGAACACTACACATTGAAATGAAATAATTTTTGTAAACCAAGTAACAATAAACGCGAGTAGATCCATGCAAAAGGTTTCATTTCAATAATCGGCTACCGATCACGTGTCGTATTGTGCCGCCTTCAACAGACGTCAGAACCTAGGGGTTCTATCTATCATTACATCAGGATGTAAGTTTGTAAAAATGTGCAAACGTTACTATCGCGTTTAAGTTAAGTTTTAACAGATATATCGTAATAGTATGTAAATAAGATCGAGAATTCAATCTGTTAAAGCAAACGCGATAGTAACGTTTGCACTTTTACAAACTTACACTAAGGTTTCAGATGTAAAACAAGTTATTACAACACATAAACAGTTAATTCTGGAAATGTAAATCGTATCCTAATTTTAATGCGGAGTGGTTTCCCAACAAACAGAAACTACACAGCAGTAGTACTAGGAAAGCAGTGACTGCAGATTTTGGCTTTTCAATGTTTTTTACGGAACTCCAAATACAGAAAACTTAGATTTTTACCGCATAGATTGACAACATTTTTTCTAACACGTGCTTTGAAAGCAGTTTGCTTTTTATTTTGTACAAATCAATTTGATCAAGCTGCTGAAGCTGAGCCGTGTAATACTACAGGTTAAAAATATTACAAATAATACAAAACACCACACCGATTTATCTTTCGTTTGCTATTTTACTTATTTTAAGCCCAACTCAGAAATTAACATTATGTTTTATTTTTACACAAGTAGATTACCTACACTAAACAAACAACTAACAATAATCAAAATTAAACAATATCAAAATAGTAATCAGTCTTTTATGATTAATTAGGCCGGTGTCCTTAAAGATTAGAAACCCAAATTAGATTATTAAATCCGTACAAAATGTTGACCACCTCGTACTACTAGGTGGTCAGAACTAGTCAGAAGCATAGACACTTCTTTCGAGAGCTGTCGCCTAGCCGCCCCGGCCGCCGCACCGAGCGATGGGCAGAAGGAAATTGCATAGTGGTATTCGCGCATCAATCAATGTGTATGTGTATTTTTTTGTTTTACACTAAAAATTATAAATAAATACACATCCGATAAAAAATTACTATCTGATGTTGTGAATTAGTTATTAATAAAATTTGATTGTCAATGAAGTAAATTGTAATTTTATGTAATGTACTACTACGCCATGAATCGTCTGTAATAGACGTAAAAGCCTTGTTGATGATGATTGAACAAATAATTTTATTACTGTTATTATTATTTAATTGTAAGATTTTAATTTCATAAGAAAGTTTTCAACAGGCCTTCGTACCATGTACTTCCATTATGTTGGTTTAATGCTCTAAGATTATACGCAAAAATACTGTAATTTTGACATCTAGCATTAAAACCTCAGAATAAAACTCTCATCTCAGACGAAATAATATCCGTGTAAAAAAAGCGTACCATGGTTTTTTCTAAAGTACCTGAATTTTGACAGGCCGGCCGGTGTCATAATTTTTGAGTTTCTTTTTATTTCATTTAGTCGTCCATATGTGTGTTTTTCGTGTGTATCTTTAATTGCGAAAATGGCTATGTTCTTCAATTCCGATTACTACGAGATGATGTTATGCGTGGGACGAGCTGATGGAAACTTAGCTCGCGCTCGTGACTTGTACCATGAACGTTTCATTGAAGGCAGAGCACCTGCTGACCAGCGGCGGTTACCATCTTACCAATGTTTTCGTGAAAAGACAACACGTTTGCATTCCACGGGATCCTTTCATCGTTCACGTGGCAGTGGACGTCCGAATACGTAAGATGCAAGGCGAGAAAAAGAGGTGTTGGAAATCTTCGAAGACGAACCAACCATCAGGACGAGGCGTGCCGCGGCGAGGTTTGGCATGAACCATGTCACAGTTTGGCGGATTTTTCGAGCTGACGGTCAACACCCTTACCACTACCGGCGTACACAGGAGTTAACACCAGGTGATTTCGCTCTCCGAAGAAACTTCTGCGAGTGGTATCTGCGGCAGCAAGCTGACCGCAGCTATGTGAACCGGGTCATTTGGACGGACGATGCAACGTTTACCAAATCTGGGATATTAATATCCAGTGTGTATGTACTAGGAGCACAGAATACAGTGTCTGGAGATTAGGTATAGGCTACTCTGTGGTATAGGTACAGAGTAGACAGGAGTCGTTACTCCTGGTAGGTAACATAACGTCATGAACCTGAAATAGTCATGTGCCTTAACATAGTCGATATTTTTATTAATCATTAAAATAACTCTTTTTACTGAAAACTAAATCTTAATGCAAAGGTTTTAAGAAATTTACAGAGGACTCTTGATAGGATGTACTTTAACAACCTTTACGTATAACGGGTAATTTTGCAACACCTTGTATATTATTAAATTGCTTTAAATCATGACGAGTAAGAAAATCTATAAATTTACATAGCATTTCATTGTTACTATATTGCGCCGGTATCATGCTTAGATCTTCATCGACAGAATTGTTTTTCCACAATATACCACTCATGTTCAGTTTTCCTCATAAATATTTGACTTACCCACACGAATTTGTAGTTCAGCTCCTTCGATTTGATCCGGGCTGCTGCATGCAGCGCCTTTTGAGTTGGTGGGAGATGCCCAACCACAAAAACGGGTTTTTTATCCCCGCCGATGCCCAGGTGGCTTGTATTTAGCTTATCATTCACGCTCTTAGCCTTCTTATTAAATTTCAGTGTAGCAGCCAAAAAAGAATCTCTTAATCTCTGGGAATTAAATTTCACGACTAGAGATCTAGGCCTTTGGCTATTGTTATCTACCTTGGCTATTCGCGAACAGTATTGTATATCTGATTCTTCCAGTTTGCATTCACTAATTGTGGCGATCTGTTTCACTACTGAATTAAGATTTTCAGCTTTATATTCGGGGACATTTTGGATTTCCAAGTTGCTGGCCCGTGAATGTTGCTCCAGTCGAGTGATTCTGAGGTTAAGATCGCCTACTGTTTTATTTAAAGAACTGTTTTCTGACTGTAGTAACTGTATAGTATATGAATTAGCCTTGACTTCCTCCTTTAAACTATGTTGCTGCTTTTCAATATCTTCAATAGAATCTAATATTTGGTTGATACGTCCTAATATTGCATTTGTGTTTTGCTCAAACTCCTTCATAAGACCAATCTTAAAACCACTTAACACAGCTTCAAGTTCTTCCTTAATTATCTGTCGGATTGTCTCTGATGTCACGCCTGATACACACTTTTGTGAAGTAGATTGGCCTCCCCGCTTACAATTGACGTTTAATACCGGCTGCTCGTCTTGGTAATTTTCATTAGCCTGTTGGCGGGTAGGTCTTATAGGAGTATTAATGTTGTCTGATTTTGGCAATTTACTGCGGCACGATGGGCAAGTAAAATTAAGCTTATACTCTTCAGATAGTTCCTTTAAAGGTTTCTGTATATTTATGCAATTCAAATGGTATTTGTACTTACAAAATTGACAGCTTAGAGCATTTGGCGATGAAGTTTGCCGTTCTCAGCATCCAAATTTTGTAATTGTAGGTGGCATAATCCACTCGTTGTCAAACGGAGCACGCAGCAGGTAAGTGTACTTGCACGCTTGAACGAAGCACGAACGACGCGGGCGCAGGCGACGACGTGTCGATGCCACGAGTTGAGGTAGGTCGGATTAACAGAAGTAGTAAGTTAAGTAACGATAGTAAACAACGCAGCGTGCACACTCTTATTTTTAAGTCAACGCAATCCCAAAGCGTGAACGGCGCACGGCGGCGCCTGTACGGCTTAGTACAGCAAAATGAACGTGCGTAGGTACTCTTCAGTCCTGTGCGCCTCTGTGACTTCTGTCGTAACGTCGCGTCGTAGTGCGATCGTAGCACCGCCCGCGTGTCGTAGCTGTGCCGTAGCGCACGCGTAGCGTGTGGTATGCAATTTCGGCCGCTCGAATCCAGCATCCGTGGCGCAACGGCTAAGGCTCTGGGTATCGCTAACCCCAGTGGTTTGAAGTTCAAACCCGGCAATTCGCAACCGCAACAAATTCGATTTTTTTTTCAATCTTTCTCACCACACCGGAGACTCCCGAGATGGTAAGGCGAAGTCTCGGTGATCAGCAGGGCGAAACTCGGGGCCTCCACACGAGTCAAACAAATAAATCTCAAGACACACAACACGTCCATTCGCTATGAAATCCAAACACATAATAAAACAACACACAATAAATAAAAAAACATTAACTAGATTTTATTCACAGAAACTAAAAACTAATTGCTCTATACCTCAAGGAAGTGTCTTGGGATGTATTTTATTTTTAATTTACATAAATGACTTGCCACAAAATATACCTGTAATATGAATTAATGTAAGGGACAGAATGATGAAAATGAGTTACCTAAACAGTTCGACTGGAAATTTTGCGCTCTATCGATTGGTATATTTAAAATTTTGATATCTTCAAAAAATGTCCCTTACGTTAACGATTCTTTGATGTATTTTAACAAAAAAACTAGAAATATTGAGTGTAAAGTGCATCAATTAAGTGAAAGGAAATTTTTATTAAAGTAAGGCACCATATACAAATTATAATATAAACTAATAATAAGTTACATTTGGTAAACGTCCCATACGTTAACTCAAAATTTCGAACACTGTTATCTTGTCCGTTACATTAATTTTGTTTGTAGATTTCTACAAATGTATGTTAGTTACATTAATGTCAAATCGAAATTTCTTTATCACGACCTCATGAATACTTTAGGTCAATTGAAAACGACCTGATATGCCTTCTATGAGAATGACTCAAAGTACCAAGCAGGATACTACACCAAATATAAAAATACTATCTAATGTCGTAATAAAACTACCAAACGTAACTCGAAATGAACATTGCAGAAATATTTTCGAGACCTCTCAAATATTACATCAAAAATCACAATCGCCTGTAAATTTTATGAATGCCGAAACGAACATTATTTTTACCAACAAAGCAACACTATCTGCTAGTTCTGATGTGACTATTTCCCACCCAATTTACTCTCAATCACAACTGCGATTGAGATTGAAAAACCTGATTCACCTTCTATCCAGAAAACATGAAAGATTTTAGTACTGAAGCCCTGCATCTAGTAACGTGTATTGAGAATACAAAGGACTCCAACACGAGAAATTCAATTGATTACACCCTGTCTGCTGAAAACACTGTACCTATAAAAACCATGATCTCAACGTGCGGTTGGATGATGTGACAACTAAAATAAATAATGATTCTGGTAAGCTTGTTGAAATAAGTAAAACCAAAACAGGTAATAACAGCATACCAGTAGACGAAAAATCTATATCTGGCACGTATAATAGTATTCAAGAAAACGCCAAAATAAATAACTGCGCATTAAAAAAAAACTAAATGTCATCATTCTACTTTTAATTTTAAAAGATCATGCATGTATGGACTTTATGTTAGAAGATGATTTTTAAGATTTTTCTTCAGGAAGCTCTGATTTATGGTTCCCATAGGATTCTGATTGCGACGGCAGCTTAGATGAAGGGAAAAAAAGAAAAATAAAGTTTATAAAAAGCAATTAAAAGCAAAAGAAACGATAATACTAATTTAAAAAAAAGACGTGAAAACAAGATTCGAAAGAGAAGAGAGTTAAAAGTAAAGGGTTTATCTTATGAAACATAATACGGAAAAATTAAAGCAGCAAGAAAAATGAAATATAATCCCTGCAAAGAGACATGTGAATTGAGTGCCATTATTTTTGTTAAAACTGTCGATTGTTTATGTAGGTTACTAGGAAGGTACTGTTTTGGAATTGTCTTATTTTACACTGACTAGCAAATACTGAAAATGATTGTTTAAAAAAATATATATTATTTATTAAGTTTGATAAAGTTTTGAGAGAGAGAAGAGTTGAATAGTTATTATGTTTTAATTTTGACTACATATCAAAGATTTATTTTTATAATGTTGGCGAAGAAGTGTCAATCCTCTGTCATTGTTTACTCAGTGGCAAAGACAATTACAAAATAGTATAGGTAGTTATGGTACCCCCTGGCCCACATTCCCATCAATCAGCTCTTGCTTGAGAGGGCTGACATTGTAACTTCGATAAGTAATTCTTAGAAAACATCCGCTGGTATTAATCTTAAATAATTTAGAGCATTAGCGTCTTGATCTTAGCATCGATCAGACCTCTTCATCTTCAGTGTATTAAGGCCTCAAAATCGGCCATAGTAGTTATAAGGTCTCTACATTGACCACCTTAGCATTATATTCCTTTTTTATTGTAAGTTTTTGT
>CAUJAO010000395.1:0-2500 GCA_963082485.1 Eudonia mercurella
CCCCGGGAGTAGCTTTGTCAGTTACGATTAAAACAATTTAAAAGGTTAAATGAATTCAATAAAATTCGGTCTTAATCTATGCCTGGGCTCAATAAAGCCTCAGGGTCAGCAGTCAAAAATATTTTTAAAAGAATTCAATAAAATTCCAGTCTTAAAACTAATACCTGGACTCAAAAGAGTCTCAGGGTCAACAAAACAAGGTTAATAAAATACGAGCCTAAACCTAACTAACCTATTAAAGTTTGTATAAGTTATATAAGTATGTCCTTTTTAGTTAATAATCGATAAAATCATAAAATCATAAAATTATTAGAGTCAAGGATCAATAGAATCAATAAATCATTAAAATCAATAATTTCAATAAAATCAATAAATAAAGTAGAATAAAATTTTGTCTTATAACTATTTCCCGGACTCAAAAGAGTCACGGGGTCAATGAACACAGTTTAAAACAATAAAATTATGCCTGTTCTCAATAGAGATACAAGGTCAAAACAATAGAATATCACAGTTTAGAAATAAATTAATAAAATAAGTAAATAGTAGAAAACTACTATTTACTGTCTTAAATCTAGTACTTGTCCTCAAAGGAGGTACAGGGGTCGTATATCAGCACAAATTAAAAGCAGAAAAATTTTTCAAAAAATCCTTTTTTTTTCCAAAAAAAAATTTTTTTTGAAAAACCCCTCTCTGAAAATCCCCTAGTATCTTTAAGTGTGCTGTGGCTGGCCTACTGGTCCAAACCGGGTCTTTCTGGGTCCTCTAGGGCCCGAGATATCGATTTTATACGAATTTCTCACGTTTTTGTATCTTAAGGGACTTAGAAAATTTTCGTAAAGTGAGAAAATTTTTTTAAGTTTTTCAATTCCGGTCTGAATTCCTGTCCTCAATAGAGGTGCAGAGGTCCTATCCTAGCGCAAAATTGCAATTAAAAAATAAATATAACTGTGATTTGTACAAGTTAAAATTTTGTTCAATTCAAAATAAAATAAAATAAAATAAAATGAAATAAATGATAATTAGTCAAAAAATAATTAAAACCTATATCTAAATCACAATTATCTATATCTAAATCACAACCAATCACAGATTATCCTTAAAACTAAGCCTGACCTCAAAAGAGGTTCAGGTGTCAATTAAAGCTAATAAAATTGTACAAACTAAATTTTTATTTTTCCACGGCTCTATGTACTCTATATAGAGTCGGTGTGTCTGGAAGAATGTAGAGCGCTGTTCTCCGGTCCTAACGGCACCAATTTGGTGCCGATCGGGCCAGGGGGTCCGGAGATATTAATAAATAACAGTTAGGGGTAGGAAGTGAGGGTGGGGGTGGGGGTGGTGGTGTTTTGTGGTCAGGTAAGTGGTAAGGATGATTTGGCTCTAAGCAACTATAAGCAGCAAGCTTATAGTTCCTTAGATATCCAAGGGTTAAGGTATATAGGTTAGGGGGTTGGGGGGTTGGGGGAGGGTGGTGTGGTGAGGTGGGTGTGGGTTCGACTCCGGACACCAGGCCGTTGCCAAATCAGAGCTCCTTTTTGTTCTATCTCTGATAGTTCCAGAGATAAAACAAAATTGAGCTTCCACCAAGGTAGGGGTTGGGGGTGGGGGGATAAAAATGGGGGGGAGGGGTAGTGCGGCTAGAAACGTTGCCTTCCAGGCCAAATTTTTCTCCGTTTCGCTCTATCTCCTATAGTTTAAGAGATAGAGCAAAAAAGACGGAGATTTAGCAAAAGCTAAGCGTGGCACTACCGGGATGCACCTGGGATTTGGGAAAAGGGGTAGGGTTTTTTGATTGGGATTGATAGGGTAGGTGATGGAGATGATTTCCTCCCAAGGAAGTATATAGGTGGGGTGTGTGGTTGTGGGAGAAAATCAAGGATTAGGGTTTTAGGGGTAAGGAATAGGGGGTTGGGGATGAATAGGGTGGGGGGTGTGGGGTGGATTCAATTCCAGACACCAGTCTGTTACCAAATTAAAGCTCTTTTTTGTTCTATCTCTGTTAGTTTCAAAGATAGAACAAAATTGAGTTTCCACCGAGGTGAGGGTCGGAAAAAGGGTGGATGATTTTTGGCAGGATTGGGTAGTATTGGTGATGGAGATAATTTTCGCCAAGGGAGTGTGTGTGTGAATGTGTGGAAGTGGGCGAAAATTGAGGATTATGGTGGGAGGGGTAGGTAATTTCGGAATTTGGGGGGTGGTTTTTATTACGGGATTGGATGGGGTGGGTGGTGTTGAGAGCTTTCTCAAAAGAAACTATACCTGTCAAGTGTATAGTTTCTGAGAATTTTAAGATCGAAGATACAGTAAATGCTAAGCGTCACACCACCGGGATGAACCTGGGATTTGGGAAAAAGGGGTAGGATTTTTTGATTGGGATCGATAGGGTAGGTGATGGAGATGTTTTCCTCCCAAGGAAGTATATAGGTGGGGTGTGTGGATGTGGGAGAAAATCAATGGTTAGGATAGATAGGATTGAATAATTTACTATTATTATTTAAAG
>CAUJAO010000395.1:7500-35720 GCA_963082485.1 Eudonia mercurella
TGAAATGGGCCGTTCTTTTTATCACCAGGCCAGGCCTTCCGATTTCTCCACAGTCCACAAGGGCACCCAGCGAGAGTTGATGTGGTGTTTGTGCATTTGTGTGTTGCGTTTGTGGTTGTTGTGTTGGTGGGGTGGGCGGTGTTGTGTGCAATATTGCGGTGTGTGTGTTTGCTGTTGTCGTCTGTATGAGCGGTTGCGTGCGTGTCGGCGATTCCTGCGTTCGATGGCGTTTTGCGGCTACTGTTAGACACTTTCCAGCGAAATCGAGCAGCTTGGCGCCGAATCTCTTGTCACAGGTGATACTTCCCAGTGTCGACTTCTCCAGGCGGCAGTCTAGGGTCTGCTCCAGGTCAAATCTGGCGGGAGCGAAGCGAGGGCATTCAAGGAGGACATGCCATACGGATTCAGTCACCTGTGGATTGCACTCACACTCCGCGCTGTCCGTGAGCCTGAAGCGGTGGAGATACTCCGCTATGCCCCCGTGTCCCGTCAAGGCCTGGATTTGGACCGGTATCGGTTTCAAAGCCCTCACCGCCCGAAATGCTAACTTAACATTCGGGAGGAAGGTCTTCGTCACCGAGCCGGTGGTGGAGGAGTCGTACCTGGCTTGCCAGATATGGACCGACTCCTCCCTAATCCTGCGCTTCACGTATGACACGGGTATGCTGGAGTATTCCGCTGTTGCTTCCGGGTCCAGTGCCGCCTCCTTTGCCAGCTCGTCCGCCCTCTCATTTCCCGCCGTTCCGACATGAGCCCTGACCCACGACATCTTGATCTCACGATTCTCCGACCCAATTTCCTCCACGCACTCCTTGATCTGCTTTGCCAGAGGGTGGATTGAGATGGGGTTTCTGAGAAGGTCCAGGGATGAGCGGGAATCGCTCATTATTTGGACCTTACTCAGGCCGCTCTCTCTCACCATCTGGACAGCCCTAAGGAGTGCGTACAGTTCCGCCTGAAAAACAGTGCATGATGAAGCCAGCCCGTATCTCCCATGCTTTACCTCCTTCCCGTTCTCCCACCAGCTGAGCGCCGCACCGACTCTGCCCTTAATTTTGCTTCCGTCGGTGTATATAATGGGGTGCCCCTGGTGTAGATCCCGGTCGGTTGGGTCCGCATGTTCGACGCCGTCGTACTCTACAGATATGTTTTTAGAGGGGTGGGGAGCTGTCAGAAAGTGTACTCTGCCTTCCATCTTGCTTCCTGGCGGCAAGTAATCCTGGCTGTAGCCTTTCTTCGCCATATATACGTTTGCCGTTTCCGCTATTCGCAGGTCGAGTGGCAGGAGTCCCGACAGCACCAGCGCCGAGGTCAGGGAGACTGTCCTGTACGCCTTGCATATTTTTTGGGCAAAACCTCTCTGCAGCGCGTTGAATTGCTTGCGATTCATCTGCAGTTCCGCTGCAGGGGCCCACACGCTTGAGGCGTACAGTACTATTGGCTCGATCACTGCCACATATATGGTTCTGATGATCTCGCCATTAAGCCCCCAATTGACCTTAGCCGCGCACGCCAGTTTCTTGTAGATCCCCACCGCCTTCCTGCAGGTTGCTGCTATATGCTGCTTGAAGGAGAGGTCTTTATCTATTATAATACCTAGCAGCTTTATCTCATCTACTAATTGCAGTGTTTTACCGGACATGGTCAGGTTCGGCTTGGCATACTTTAGCCGCTTCGTGATCAGCATGACGTTGGTTTTATGGGCAGCAAAGGTGAGCTTATTTTGACTGCCCCACTTCGTGACCATGTCCAGTGCAGCGTTGGCCTCCCGTTCTATAACCTGCGTCTCCCGACCGGAGAATGCCAGCACCACGTCGTCGGCGAATGCTTGGCAGAACACCCCTCTGGCCTGCAGCAAGTTGAGGAGCGGGTCGAGGATTATGTTCCAGAAAGTAGGCCCGCCAATTGATCCCTGGACGCACCCTTTGGTAGTGTTTCTTGCGCTGGTGGCTCTTGCGTAGTGGACCTTCACCGATCTGTCTCTAAGGTACGAGCACACTAAGGCATATAAATTTTTTGGGCATTTTTTTAGCACGAGTTGGCTTTTCAGGGACGGCCACCACGCGTTGTCGAACGCGCCCTCTATGTCGAGAGACACAAGGACGACGATGTTCTTGTCTCTTGTCTCCGACCTTACGTGGCTCACCAAGTCGTAGAGGGCATCTTCCGTTCCACGCTGGGGCATGAATCCATACTGCTGGGCATTTAAATGTGGGAAGATGTGCCACTGGATTCTGGCTACCATCAGTTTCTCCACTATTTTGCCCAGCACGGGAAGCAGCCCGATCGGCCTGTAGGATTTCGGTTGGGTGTAGTCATCCTTCGACGGTTTCCTGAGGATGACTACATGGGCCGACTTCCACTGTTTTGGGAAGTATTCGAGGGCCAAGCATCTGTTGGCCATTGCTAGGAACAATGCTTTATCGGATGCTATAGCCTGCTCGCATATGTCCGAGGTCAATCCGTCATCGCCCGGAGCCTTCTTGGGGTTCATAGACCACAGAACTCCATTCAGCTCCGTGTCGGTGAATGTCGGATCGTCCCCCGACAGTCCTTCCATAGTCAGCCCACCAACCTCTATCCGCCTACGGACTTGGGAATGGTAATGTTGGTCGGTATCCACAGAGTCGTCAGGATAGAAAGTGCTCGCAAGAAGACTCGCTGAGTCCTCCGGACCCAACGTCTCCCCGTTAGCGTCCCTCAGCAGCGCGTCCTCTTGCCTGCCCTCCGCTCTCCGTACGACTCTGTAGATACCGTCCCACATACTTTCCCTTTCTTGTGTCGTGCAGAACCTTTTCCAGCTTTCCGTTTGGGATGACTTGGCAGTGTCCGCGTATTTCTGCTTTGCCCTCAGGTACTCCTCAATCACCGGCTGCCTACGGTGTGGGGCCGCGTTTCGGATCCTTCTCTTCTTCCTCACGGTTTCCCGTTTAAGGTCGTCGAGAAGGTCCGACCACCAGGGCGGCCTAGTGTTACCCTTCCATTTTCCCACTATCGGGACCGTCCCCTCGCATGCCTTGTGTATGGACTCTACATATTTTTCCACTATGCTATCTAGCTGGCTCGGGACCGTCACCTCCTCTACCGCTCCCGCTGTCAATCCTCTGGTATCCAGTGACGTAACCAGGGCAGACCTGAATTCAGACCACTTTGCCTTACTTGTGTTGTATCTCCTTGTGGTCGGTGCCATCAAGGGTGTAAGTGCCTGCCCTGTGTGCAGATTGAAAAGTAAGGCATTGTGGTCCGAAGTGATGAGGTCTCTGTCTACTCTCCATCCCCGGATTTTGCCCAACAGAGGTTCACTGCAGGAGGTGACATCCACCATGCTAGAGCACAGTCTGCCTCTTCTGTACACCTCGAAGGTCGGTACGGTGCCGGTATTCAGAATATGCAGGCCCTCCTCGTTCAAGAACGTGCTGTACGCCGCGCCTCGCTCATCATCGGCACCGCTGCCCCACCACTGACTCCATGCATTTATATCGCCCGCCACGACTGTATTTTGAGTGTTTAGTTTGTGAAGTGTGCGCTTTGTGTTTAGTATGTTCTGTTCGATGTCTGCGTCCCCCTCAAAATAGACGGATATTAACCCTACCCTTAGTGTCCCTGCCCTTATTTGTACTGCCGCCTCGTTTTCGGTTACCAGCTGTGGGTCATGAATGACCTCCAGCTGATCCCCGAAAACGAGTATCGCAGCTTTAACTGGCTTGGTCCTATTGAGCGAGCACTGGATAATCTTTACCCCTGGGTGCTGCTTTACCAAGCCAGTCCTACCTACATAGGGCTCTTGGACCATGGCTACATGGTATCCCTTCTGTCTTGCTACCTGGAGGACCTCCTCTGTAGCCAGTTCCGAGCGCTGCAAGTTTATTTGTACGAATTTTACTTCGTCGGTCTCCTTCCGTTGTTGAGGGGGGTGTGTAGTGTTTCGTGAGACCATCTCAGCAGTATGCCACCCTGGATCGCGCTATGGCGTCCCACTTCCGCTTCTCCTCGCAATCCATGCTAAAGGCTATGTGGTGGATGGTTTCGTTTTCGCGCTTGGTCTTTTTGCAGTTCAAGCAGGCCGGAGGACGTCCTTCCTTTCTGCTGGGGCACTCTTCCCATGTATGGGGCTCCCCGCAGTAGCTGCACAGGTCCGTCGCTTCGCGGCATATCACTCTTGTGTGACCAAATCCCAGGCATTTGGTGCATTGCACCAATGGTGATTGGTCCACAACGTGACATCTCTGCAGCCCGATGTAGAGCCTTCCCGCCTGCACGAACTGCTTGTGCAGTTCTGGAGATACCTCCAGGACTGCATTGCATTCAAGACTGTTGCGCGCCCTCTTCCTGAATTTTACCCTAATGGTTTGCTGTGTGGGTTCTAGTCCCTCTAGTAGATGTTGGTTTTGTCTTTTTATTGCTGCTACTACTTCATCATCTTTATGGTAGGCTAACAGATCTTTCACCTTTATCAGAGGGTTGTTGTTCCGTGCTATCTCCACTTTTAGATTTTTGTTACCATCCATGTCGTTCTTTATAATATTGAGGTCCTTCTTCGTCCTACAGGTTAGGAGGACCTTGCTGTTCCTGGCTTTCCTCACTCTGTCCACATTCGCTTCGGATTGTTTCGAGTCAAGTGTTGATCTTATAACCTCTATTACCTTGTCCCCGGTGTTGTTGGGGTCAAGGGGTGTGACGATCAGAGTGTGTCTAGCCGATGGCAATGGTGGTGTATGTATGTGTGATTGTGTGTATGCTTGTGATTGTGTGTGTGTGTGCTGCGGCTCCGATGCGATCACCTGTGCGAACGATCTTCGGGGGGGCCTCCGTACGCTGTCTGGGTCGGCTTGATCAAGTTCCGCGCCCAGATTTGCTACCAGTGGCGGTGTACTTTCACGGGTTTGTCGCATTGTTCGCAGTTCTGAGGAGACTGCCTCTAACCTCTCGTTGATGGGCTGCAGTTGTTCGGCCAGCATCTGCGTGATGTTCGCGTGCATTGTACCGTGTGTAGTTTGAGGCGGTTTCTCGGACCTCTCCGCCAAGGTCTCCTCTATGCGGATGATCGACTGGGCAATTCCTCCCATGATGTTTGTGGTGGTCACGGTCGACTCATTATCAGTTCCCTGAGTCACAGTTCGCTCCGGGTCGTGGTGGGGCTTTGACTCGAACATTTCTATCTTCTCCGTGATTATCTTGTGGGCTTCGTGTGTCGACTCTACCTGCCGCTCCAAACAGCGCCTAAGCTCATCAAGCTGCCTCGATACGCTGCTTTGTATACTTATGAGGACTTGCTGCTCCGCCTTTATTTCCCCGAGGTCCTTCTCCCCCTTGATGTTAGCCAGCGCTTCACCTAGTAGGGTTAGACGGGTCTCCTGCTCTATTGTGGTCTTGTGTATCTTGGTGATTGTCTTGTATGGATCACGGGTTTCATACTCAAGCCAACCCCGCACCCCTCGAACCTCATCTAGGCTGCTCTGGATATTGGCCTTTGCCTCCTGGAAGTCCATCAGCAGCTTCTTATGAAGTTCTCTTACTTCCTTAGAGTGGGCACGCTCCACCTGGACCAGTTCCTGTGCGTGTCTGCACTTCTCCCTTTCCAGGTTGTGCTTGTGCCTTGAGCGGGAATCAGATAGGCCCAGAACGGTTTCGTACAGAGTCTGTACCGCCTCTATTACTTCCTGCTTTAATTCCCGCTTCATATTGTTGCACATTTCTAGGGCGTCCTTAGCATTGTGGTATTTTTCCGTGGCCAGTTTTGTCGCCATGTCCATCTCCACCCCTTTCCTGTGCACCGTGGAGTGGAGTATGCTCTGGCGCCGTGATGATTGGGACGATTGTAAGGTCTCGTTGCTTGATATCACCGACGTGACGTCATCCGAGTCAATCGGGGCCGGGTTCTCCTCCACGCGTTCCCATTCCATTACCCTTTGGATGGAGGTCTCAGTGCCTTGTATCTGATCCTCTTGACTTTTGCTTGGCTTTGATTCGTCCAGCTCCTGAGTCCGGGGTAGAGTCAGCTTCTTTAGGACCTTTTCCCTTAGGGTTTTTGATGTCTTATGGGACGGCACCTGGCGCGAAGAAGAGCGCAAGGACGTCTGGGTCTGTGACGATGACGAAGACATTTTGACAACGTTGTATTTACCGGTGTTTTTATGGTTTTCTGCAGCGCTTATGAAAAATTCCCACTTTCAACAAATTTGAAATTTTTTATTTTTTGACAATTTTTCTCAGTCAGAAAATGATTGAGAATATGTTTAAAACGTTTATATTCACACAACAGAAAAAGAAGAAATTTGAAAAACTCAAAAACAAACAAATGACGATGAAAAACACAAAAAACAAAATGGCCGCCAAAACGGCTGGCCCAAGCTTAGAACTATATGAGGGGGTAATGTTCCCCTCAGTGAGCCCTTCAACCCGACACCAGTCACGAGTCTCTGCGGCCAGTAGTTCCGGAGTTATGTAGATGGTAAAATTAGGGGTTTTTAGGGTAATAAGGGGTTTTTTCCCTATAACTTCGTTATTACTGTCCGCAGAGCGCCGGGACTTCGACTTTCACGTAGAGGGCCCCCCCCGACGTGCCCCTGTGTGGTTATCTGAAAACCCCTGACGGGGTCGTGCTTCGTCAGTTCTGCCTCTTGGAGGTGTTGGGTGCCCAGGGGGGATCCCTCACAGAGAAAGTCCCAGGTTTCTACGGCCAATAGTTTGGGAGCTATGGCCCTGCAAGACAAAACAAAATGGCGGACAAAATGGCCGCCGCGTTTTTCAAATGGCTGTAGCTCCGGCCCTACTGGTCGCAGACCCCCAGTTCTTGGGTTTGTTGGGGTCGGCTTGACGAGCTCTTTCGACCTGTGTGGTCAAATACACAAAAAATTTTTTGCAATTTTTTGCAAAAAATTTTTGAAAATTTTTTGGCTTTCCTGAAAATTTTTTGTCCAGAACGGTGTGGGAGGTCTGGGGAAGGCTCCTGAAACAATCCCCAGCCAAATCGAGCCAGTGGTTCAGGAGTTATGGGCGTTCCAAAAAAAACAAAATGGCGGACAAAATGGCCGCCACAAACTTCAATAATTTGCCCCTCCCAAACTATTCGTCGCAGAGAGACGGGGTTTTTTGCGTTGTGGTCGGGAGGCTCTGGGCTACAACTTGTACTGGCCACTTTTTGCAAAAATTGCCACTACCCGCTTCGACCCCCACTACCCACTCGAACGAAAGAGGAGGGCTTTTTAGGCCGTACAATCGAAACCCCGTGTCTCTACGACAAAATGGGGCCGAGATATTCCGGTGGCAAAATAAAACCCCAAAACCCCTAAAAAACAAAAATGGCCGCCAAAATCAAAAATCGGCAATTTAAGGCCTAGCGGGGCGTTGTTTGGGGTTTTCTGATACCCCCGGAGCATCCAAATGCTATTACGGGCCCTAAATTAGACCTGGAACCCCCTAAAATTAATTATAACTAAATAAAACATTAAAAATTCAATAAAAAAGAAAGTACTCGTCCAAAAAATCTGAAAAATTTACACAATGTGGGTCTTACAAACATCTACAAATTCACAATACACAATATAGACCGCAAAAATAAACTGAAGGAGTTATGGGGTAGGGGGTCTTAACCCCTAATTTTCAAAATTCAATATCTCCCAAGTCTCTGGGGCGATTTGAAAAATTTTTTCGCTAAAAAGAAGGACTAATAAACTACTATCAAATAAGACTAAAAACAGAATTTATAATTAACGCGACTAAGGAGAATTGAATTTTGAAACTTAAAACATAAAAAATCTTAACTTATAGTTGGCCGATCGCTGAGCTCGAACCGTCCCTGCACTCGCCCGGCTGCACTGCTTCCCGCTGGCTGGTTGGTCTCTCCCGGCCGCGTCCACAAGAAGGACCTCGTTTTTTGAGGTTATGAAAATTTTTAGCTTCCGACCCCGATAACTCAAGGGTCTTTGGCCGGATCAAAAAGCGGTTTTCACCCTCTTGTGGGCCCCGTCGAGACACAACTTTTGGCACAAACAGATCCCACGCGTCTTAAAAGACCACTGAGATATAAACAGATTTCACTTCAAATTTCACCAAAACACGTGGTGCTTTTCACTGTTTTCACTTATAACTCCTCGGCGCGATGAAAATCGGTCTTGGGCGAATCGGAGGCAAGTGGGCCTCGACGAGACGCAACTTTTGACGTATCGCTCGTGAAGATATCTCAAGAAAAACCCGGTCTTTCGAATTTTTTAAGCGCGGAGCGGAGTGTTTTCGATGCGTACAGGGCGAGGGGTGGCACGCGACTGGTTAGGTTAGGTTAGGTTAGGTTAGGTTAGGTTAGGTTAGGTTAGGTTAGGTTAGGTTAGGTTAGGTTAGGTTAGGTTAGGTTAGGTTAGGTTAGGTTAGGTTAGGTTAGGTTAGGTTAGGTTAGGTTAGGTTAGGTTAGGTTAGGTTAGGTTAGGTTAGGTTAGGTTAGGTTAGGTTAGGTTAGGTTAGGTTAGGTTAGGTTAGGTTAGGTTAGGTTAGGTTAGGTTAGGTTAGGTTAGGTTAGGTTAGGTTAGGTTAGGTTAGGTTAGGTTAGGTTAGGTTAGGTTAGGTTAGGTTAGGTTAGGTTAGGTTAGGTTAGGTTAGGTTAGGTTAGGTTAGGTTAGGTTAGGTTAGGTTAGGTTAGGTTAGGTTAGGTTAGGTTAGGTTAGGTTAGGTTAGGTTAGGTTAGGTTAGGTTAGGTTAGGTTAGGTTAGGTTAGGTTAGGTTAGGTTAGGTTAGGTTAGGTTAGGTTAGGTTAGGTTAGGTTAGGTTAGGTTAGGTTAGGTTAGGTTAGGTTAGGTTAGGTTAGGTTAGGTTAGGTTAGGTTAGGTTAGGTTAGGTTAGGTTAGGTTAGGTTAGGTTAGGTTAGGTTAGGTTAGGTTAGGTTAGGTTAGGTTAGGTTAGGTTAGGTTAGGTTAGGTTAGGTTAGGTTAGGTTAGGTTAGGTTAGGTTAGGTTAGGTTAGGTTAGGTTAGGTTAGGTTAGGTTAGGTTAGGTTAGGTTAGGTTAGGTTAGGTTAGGTTAGGTTAGGTTAGGTTAGGTTAGGTTAGGTTAGGTTAGGTTAGGTTAGGTTAGGTTAGGTTAGGTTAGGTTAGGTTAGGTTAGGTTAGGTTAGGTTAGGTTAGGTTAGGTTAGGTTAGGTTAGGTTAGGTTAGGTTAGGTTAGGTTAGGTTAGGTTAGGTTAGGTTAGGTTAGGTTAGGTTAGGTTAGGTTAGGTTAGGTTAGGTTAGGTTAGGTTAGGTTAGGTTAGGTTAGGTTAGGTTAGGTTAGGTTAGGTTAGGTTAGGTTAGGTTAGGTTAGGTTAGGTTAGGTTAGGTTAGGTTAGGTTAGGTTAGGTTAGGTTAGGTTAGGTTAGGTTAGGTTAGGTTAGGTTAGGTTAGGTTAGGTTAGGTTAGGTTAGGTTAGGTTAGGTTAGGTTAGGTTAGGTTAGGTTAGGTTAGGTTAGGTTAGGTTAGGTTAGGTTAGGTTAGGTTAGGTTAGGTTAGGTTAGGTTAGGTTAGGTTAGGTTAGGTTAGGTTAGGTTAGGTTAGGTTAGGTTAGGTTAGGTTAGGTTAGGTTAGGTTAGGTTAGGTTAGGTTAGGTTAGGTTAGGTTAGGTTAGGTTAGGTTAGGTTAGGTTAGGTTAGGTTAGGTTAGGTTAGGTTAGGTTAGGTTAGGTTAGGTTAGGTTAGGTTAGGTTAGGTTAGGTTAGGTTAGGTTAGGTTAGGTTAGGTTAGGTTAGGTTAGGTTAGGTTAGGTTAGGTTAGGTTAGGTTAGGTTAGGTTAGGTTAGGTTAGGTTAGGTTAGGTTAGGTTAGTTAGGTTAGGTTAGGTTAGGTTAGGTTAGGTTAGGTTAGGTTAGGTTAGGTTAGGTTAGGTTAGGTTAGGTTAGGTTAGGTTAGGTTAGGTTAGGTTAGGTTAGGTTAGGTTAGGTTAGGTTAGGTTAGGTTAGGTTAGGTTAGGTTAGGTTAGGTTAGGTTAGGTTAGGTTAGGTTAGGTTAGGTTAGGTTAGGTTAGGTTAGGTTAGGTTAGGTTAGGTTAGGTTAGGTTAGGTTAGGTTAGGTTAGGTTAGGTTAGGTTAGGTTAGGTTAGGTTAGGTTAGGTTAGGTTAGGTTAGGTTAGGTTAGGTTAGGTTAGGTTAGGTTAGGTTAGGTTAGGTTAGGTTAGGTTAGGTTAGGTTAGGTTAGGTTAGGTTAGGTTAGGTTAGGTTAGGTTAGGTTAGGTTAGGTTAGGTTAGGTTAGGTTAGGTTAGGTTAGGTTAGGTTAGGTTAGGTTAGGTTAGGTTAGGTTAGGTTAGGTTAGGTTAGGTTAGGTTAGGTTAGGTTAGGTTAGGTTAGGTTAGGTTAGGTTAGGTTAGGTTAGGTTAGGTTAGGTTAGGTTAGGTTAGGTTAGGTTAGGTTAGGTTAGGTTAGGTTAGGTTAGGTTAGGTTAGGTTAGGTTAGGTTAGGTTAGGTTAGGTTAGGTTAGGTTAGGTTAGGTTAGGTTAGGTTAGGTTAGGTTAGGTTAGGTTAGGTTAGGTTAGGTTAGGTTAGGTTAGGTTAGGTTAGGTTAGGTTAGGTTAGGTTAGGTTAGGTTAGGTTAGGTTAGGTTAGGTTAGGTTAGGTTAGGTTAGGTTAGGTTAGGTTAGGTTAGGTTAGGTTAGGTTAGGTTAGGTTAGGTTAGGTTAGGTTAGGTTAGGTTAGGTTAGGTTAGGTTAGGTTAGGTTAGGTTAGGTTAGGTTAGGTTAGGTTAGGTTAGGTTAGGTTAGGTTAGGTTAGGTTAGGTTAGGTTAGGTTAGGTTAGGTTAGGTTAGGTTAGGTTAGGTTAGGTTAGGTTAGGTTAGGTTAGGTTAGGTTAGGTTAGGTTAGGTTAGGTTAGGTTAGGTTAGGTTAGGTTAGGTTAGGTTAGGTTAGGTTAGGTTAGGTTAGGTTAGGTTAGGTTAGGTTAGGTTAGGTTAGGTTAGGTTAGGTTAGGTTAGGTTAGGTTAGGTTAGGTTAGGTTAGGTTAGGTTAGGTTAGGTTAGGTTAGGTTAGGTTAGGTTAGGTTAGGTTAGGTTAGGTTAGGTTAGGTTAGGTTAGGTTAGGTTAGGTTAGGTTAGGTTAGGTTAGGTTAGGTTAGGTTAGGTTAGGTTAGGTTAGGTTAGGTTAGGTTAGGTTAGGTTAGGTTAGGTTAGGTTAGGTTAGGTTAGGTTAGGTTAGGTTAGGTTAGGTTAGGTTAGGTTAGGTTAGGTTAGGTTAGGTTAGGTTAGGTTAGGTTAGGTTAGGTTAGGTTAGGTTAGGTTAGGTTAGGTTAGGTTAGGTTAGGTTAGGTTAGGTTAGGTTAGGTTAGGTTAGGTTAGGTTAGGTTAGGTTAGGTTAGGTTAGGTTAGGTTAGGTTAGGTTAGGTTAGGTTAGGTTAGGTTAGGTTAGGTTAGGTTAGGTTAGGTTAGGTTAGGTTAGGTTAGGTTAGGTTAGGTTAGGTTAGGTTAGGTTAGGTTAGGTTAGGTTAGGTTAGGTTAGGTTAGGTTAGGTTAGGTTAGGTTAGGTTAGGTTAGGTTAGGTTAGGTTAGGTTAGGTTAGGTTAGGTTAGGTTAGGTTAGGTTAGGTTAGGTTAGGTTAGGTTAGGTTAGGTTAGGTTAGGTTAGGTTAGGTTAGGTTAGGTTAGGTTAGGTTAGGTTAGGTTAGGTTAGGTTAGGTTAGGTTAGGTTAGGTTAGGTTAGGTTAGGTTAGGTTAGGTTAGGTTAGGTTAGGTTAGGTTAGGTTAGGTTAGGTTAGGTTAGGTTAGGTTAGGTTAGGTTAGGTTAGGTTAGGTTAGGTTAGGTTAGGTTAGGTTAGGTTAGGTTAGGTTAGGTTAGGTTAGGTTAGGTTAGGTTAGGTTAGGTTAGGTTAGGTTAGGTTAGGTTAGGTTAGGTTAGGTTAGGTTAGGTTAGGTTAGGTTAGGTTAGGTTAGGTTAGGTTAGGTTAGGTTAGGTTAGGTTAGGTTAGGTTAGGTTAGGTTAGGTTAGGTTAGGTTAGGTTAGGTTAGGTTAGGTTAGGTTAGGTTAGGTTAGGTTAGGTTAGGTTAGGTTAGGTTAGGTTAGGTTAGGTTAGGTTAGGTTAGGTTAGGTTAGGTTAGGTTAGGTTAGGTTAGGTTAGGTTAGGTTAGGTTAGGTTAGGTTAGGTTAGGTTAGGTTAGGTTAGGTTAGGTTAGGTTAGGTTAGGTTAGGTTAGGTTAGGTTAGGTTAGGTTAGGTTAGGTTAGGTTAGGTTAGGTTAGGTTAGGTTAGGTTAGGTTAGGTTAGGTTAGGTTAGGTTAGGTTAGGTTAGGTTAGGTTAGGTTAGGTTAGGTTAGGTTAGGTTAGGTTAGGTTAGGTTAGGTTAGGTTAGGTTAGGTTAGGTTAGGTTAGGTTAGGTTAGGTTAGGTTAGGTTAGGTTAGGTTAGGTTAGGTTAGGTTAGGTTAGGTTAGGTTAGGTTAGGTTAGGTTAGGTTAGGTTAGGTTAGGTTAGGTTAGGTTAGGTTAGGTTAGGTTAGGTTAGGTTAGGTTAGGTTAGGTTAGGTTAGGTTAGGTTAGGTTAGGTTAGGTTAGGTTAGGTTAGGTTAGGTTAGGTTAGGTTAGGTTAGGTTAGGTTAGGTTAGGTTAGGTTAGGTTAGGTTAGGTTAGGTTAGGTTAGGTTAGGTTAGGTTAGGTTAGGTTAGGTTAGGTTAGGTTAGGTTAGGTTAGGTTAGGTTAGGTTAGGTTAGGTTAGGTTAGGTTAGGTTAGGTTAGGTTAGGTTAGGTTAGGTTAGGTTAGGTTAGGTTAGGTTAGGTTAGGTTAGGTTAGGTTAGGTTAGGTTAGGTTAGGTTAGGTTAGGTTAGGTTAGGTTAGGTTAGGTTAGGTTAGGTTAGGTTAGGTTAGGTTAGGTTAGGTTAGGTTAGGTTAGGTTAGGTTAGGTTAGGTTAGGTTAGGTTAGGTTAGGTTAGGTTAGGTTAGGTTAGGTTAGGTTAGGTTAGGTTAGGTTAGGTTAGGTTAGGTTAGGTTAGGTTAGGTTAGGTTAGGTTAGGTTAGGTTAGGTTAGGTTAGGTTAGGTTAGGTTAGGTTAGGTTAGGTTAGGTTAGGTTAGGTTAGGTTAGGTTGGGGTGTGTGTTGGGTGACCTCCTCGTGGTACATCCTGGGCAACGGGCAGCTTCAACATCCTCCTCTTCAAGAGGAGGTTGCTTTGAGACTGGCCGGCTAACAACCCGACACAGGCGGGAGCCCCTTCTGGGCCCTGCACCTCCGTGCGTGCCCACTTTGGGCACGCACACTCGCCGCTCCTTCTGAGCGGCTTTGAGGGGAGTTTAGACGGCGCCCCTTCTGGGCGTCGTTACAAGGGGGGGAAAAGGGTAGTTCGGTGCCCCTTCTGGGCACCCTTCAAGCGCTTCTGTGCGCACAAGGAAGTGCGAGCGATGGCTTCATGCCGGCTGTCGTAGCTGCTGTCGCAGTGTCGCGGGTTCTGTCCCGGCCGCCACAACGACCCCAGTCCTGGCATAAGCTGGGTACGTGGTGGTCTGGGTTCAGTCCCGCAGCCCTTGTGGGCGAGGACAAGGAAAAGTCGGTAAAACCCCGCGGACACCTCCCGTCCTCCGTGGGTATGTAGGGCGCCCCTAGCGATTGGGCTTCGCACGGGTGTTTGTTGTTGCCTCTTCAGGGATCGGCAGCCCTTGAAGTGCCAGGGGATTACAACCCTAAAATTGTTGGGGAGACATCCCATAAAATGTCGAAAAAATGGAACTGCAACTATCAATAGAATTACCCCAGGAGGGTACCCGCCGGGAGGCGGGAGAATCCCTCCCTGGGCCCAGTTCGCTGGACCCAGGCTGCCCCACCGTCTCTGGGGGGGGCAATAGTGCAGTTTCGTTCCCGGATAACTCCGGAACCACCCTTGGGGTAGGCGACCAGGCCCCAAGGTGTGAGGATGCCCCTGGAAGGTTGAGGAAAGAGCCCGAGAAGGGCGGAGAAGATGAGGAAAGCGTGGTCATCGAGTCGGATGAGGAAGGGACTCTGGTCTCGGAGGACGCATTTTCGGAGTGCGTTTCTCAAAACGAGCAGGAAGTTGTTGTGGAGTTTTTGACGGGGACGGAGTCCGGAAATGAGCCGGCGGAAGTCCAAAATATGGATACGAGTGTTCCCATGGGGAACAAGAGAGCCCGTGAGGAAACTGGGGAGACCGACTCGGGCGATGATCTGGTCGAAGGAGGTCGTAGAGCGAGAGGTCCAAACTTAGCCAAGATCGGCACTGCCCAGCGTGGTGGCCGCAAGGCAGGGCGCCTTGGAACGTCCACTGGACTCGCTCAGGCCAAGAAAACGCTGCGAAATGACAGCGGTGACGAAGTTGAGACACGGGCACAACAAGAGGCTTTGCTAGCCCGTGGTGAGATGGAACCGAGTAGGGTGGTGTTACCGCGGACAGCAAAAGCAAAGGATGTGATATACGTCGACGGCGGATCCTCGTCTGAGGCCCAGGAGCCCGCAGATGTGGGCAACAACCGCCGTAAAAAATTTTTGAAGAATGCCAGTGCCAGTGCCAGTGCTGCGAAGGAGGATATTTCCTCTGCCACCACCAAGGCGGACATGTTGGAGAAAGCGGAGGAAGCAGTCGCCAGAATACAACACGCCGCTAAAATCTCTGGCAATTTGAAGGGGCCGGTGCACGGCCAAATAAACCAGGCAACTGCGCTGCTTTTCAAAGTGATTGAAGGCTTAAAGACTATGACGCAGGAAGAAGAGGTCCGTCGCCTGAATGCCCAGATTAATGCCCAATCAAGGGAAATTGCCCAAATGAAGAGTGAGCTGAAGGCATTCAAAGAGGGTTATGCCGAGGCTAACAGGGCCAATAATCTACTCAGGACTCCGGCTCCCCCTGTCGTGGTGGAGGCGCCGAATGTTGACCTGGTGTGGAAAACCCTGGAGGCGAACATATTGGCCAAGATCCAAGAGGGCATGGACAGTAGGCATGCTGCGTGCATGGAGTCCGTGCGTAACATGGTAAACGCCGTAAAGAGTGGGGTTGACCGGAGGCTAGGCCCGGAGCCTTTGCTCAGGCCTCCCTTAGAGGCCGACAGAAGGAGGGCTGCCACTGGTGCCACTTCTTATGCCGCTGCTGCCGCTGCTGCTCCCGCTGCCACCGCCGCCGCTGCCGCTGCCGCTCCCGTCGTCGTTGTCGCGAATGACGGTGCACTTGAGGGACCTGGAAATAAAAAAAACAAAAGGTTAACAAAGCACGTCATAACTTACCCGTCTGCTCCACTGAAGAGGGGTCTTGCACCGGTCGCTCCTCCTCCTCCTCCGGTCGCCTCTGTCCTGGCTGCTGCTGCGGCTGCTCCTGCCCCGGCTGCTCCTGCTGCTGGTCACGAGCCGTCGCTCGATGCCGCGTCGGCTACTCCGGCTAATACCTGGAAGAAAGTGGAGGGGAGAAAGAGGAGGAGAAGTAACAGGAAGAAGAAGGCTGCTCAATCCGGTCCGGCTGGCTCTGCCCCGGATGCCAAAGCACCGTTCAGGTTTGTGCCACCACGCTCGTCGGTGGTGACAATTACGCTGAAACCGGAGGCCATGGCTAGGGGAGCCACGTACGCCTCCGTGATGGAGAAGGCGGCTGAGGCCATAAGCTTGCAGGACTTTGGCCTGGAGGCGGTCCGCATGAGAAACACGGCAGCGGGTGGTCGCAAGTTGGAGATCCCGGGCGCGACCAGTGGGACTACAGCGGATAAACTTGCAGCCAGGCTGATGGAGGTCATTGCGGAGGAGGCTGACGTGGGAAGGCCGTTTAAGAAGGCCGAGCTCCGCCTCGTTGGCCTAAGTGACTACATACGCCAGGATAAGATCATGGAGGCGATAGTGGCCAAAACAGGATGTTCCCCGAACGTAGTCACGCTGGGAGAAATACGTGTCGGACCATGGGGGTCGAATTCTGTCCTGGTTAGACTCCCAGTTGCGCAGGCCAAGAAGCTAGCTGACGAGGGTCGCCTGGCCATAGGGTGGGCGTATGCTCAAGTTGTGGCCTTGGAGAGCTTGCCGACAAGATGTTTCAGGTGTTACGGTACGGGTCACACCAAGTACACCTGTGACTCCAAAGTCGACCGTAACGCCCTGTGTTTTAGGTGCAGTGCCCCAGGACATCAAGCAGGCACATGCATAGCAGAGAAGCCACACTGTGTGGTATGTGCCGAGGCCAAGCTCCATCATGAGCATTACCTAGGGTCGAGGACCTGCAGGCCCCCCACTACCAAGCCGAAGATGGCCCCTTGGACAAGGGCCACTCCAGCGACGGCGGAGCGCAATGCGCCGATGGACACAGCAGAACCAGGTACGGGACCAAATGTCAGTACGAAATAAGGTTATACTTCAGGCGAACCTGAACAACGCCGCCAACGCCCAGGACCTCATGGTCCACACGATGGCGGAGATCGGCGCGAATGTGGCAATTGCAGCGGAGCCCTACTTCATCCCTGCGCGACCTAATTGGATAGGCTCTACCGATAATAAAGTGGTTATTACAACCCCGGCCAATACCAACCTGGCCCCAATTTCCCTGCGCGAGAGGGGTAACGGGTATGTTGCGGTTGCATGGGGAGATATCGCCCTTGTTGGGCTATACTTCTCGCCCAATCGCAATCGCAGGGAGTTTGTGGAATATATCGGTAGAGTCCAGAGTGTCGTTCGCAGGCTGGCCCCGCTGCAAACTGTGGTTGCGGGAGATCTAAACGCCAAATCGAGGTCCTGGGGCTGCCCCGTGACCACCGACAGGGGCGAAGTTGTAGAGGACTTCTGCGTTGAGGCTGGCCTGGTCCTGCTAAACAGGGGTGCAGTCAGCACATGCGTGAGGTGGCAGGGGGAGTCCATCGTGGACGTTTCGTTCGCGACCCCCGCCATAGCCTCACGTGTAACAAACTGGAAGGTGCTGGACAATGAGACCCTCAGCGACCATCTTTATGTGTCCTTTGGGATAGCCAGTACCCAAACAGGCGGCCCCACCCCCCAACACGGAGTTCGCACTGCGAAGTTCAAGCGGTGGGCGTTAACACGCCTCAACCGCGAGGCCGCAATTGAAGCGGCCATGATGGAAGGCTGGCAGCCACCACCTCCTGCTGACATGGACGTCAACGAGAGGGCAATCCAATTCCGGAAGGCCCTAACCCGGATCTGCGACGCAGCCATGCCCCGCGTGGTGGACCGTCCGCAGCAGAGAGCGGTCTACTGGTGGTCGGCCGAAATTGGAAACCTCAGAGCCGCCTGCATCTACGCAAGGCGGCTGTACCAGAGGTGCCGCAGAAGACGACATACGCCGGAGGAGGAGGAGGAGCTCTACATCAGCCTCAGCCAGGCAAGGTGGGACCTCAAGGTCGCGGTCCAGCGTGCGAAGGAGTCAGCATGGGAGGAGTTCCTGGCCGACTTGGATAGGGACCCGTGGGGGCGTCCGTATCGCTCTGTCCGTAATCGGATGCGAGGTTCGGCGCCTCCCACTGAGTTGTTCCAGCCGGAGCTCCTGACCCGGGTTGTTGGTGCGCTCTTCCCGAATCGGGTATTCGAGGTGGCGCCTTTTGTGGCCCCCGAACACGATGGGGAGGTGGACCCGCAGTCCATCCCACGTGTGACTGAAGAGGAGATGGAGGCGGCCGTAGACCGCCTCAGGCTCAAAAAGAAGGCCCCAGGCCCGGACGGAGTGCATGGCAAGGTTCTGGCCCTTGCCCTTGAGCACGTCGGGTCAAGGCTGATGGCATTGCTGGACGCCTGCCTCCAACAAGGACGGTTCCCGAGGATATGGAAGGAGGGAAGGCTGTGCCTCCTTAAAAAGGAGGGGCGCCCGACAGACTCCCCGTCTGCTTACCGCCCGATCGTTCTGCTCGACGAGGCGAGTAAGCTGTTCGAGCGGATCATAGCCTCCCGCATCACAGAGCACTTGGGTAGCGAGGGCCCGAACTTGGAAGAGTCGCAGTATGGATTCCGCCGGGGAAGATCGACGGTAGATGCGATCCTGCTGCTTAAGAAGGCGACGGAAGAGGCAATCGCAAGGGGGGAGAGGGTGTTGGCGGTATCGCTTGATATCGCTAACGCGTTTAACACCCTCCCCTTCAGCGCCATAATAGAGGCCCTGAGGTATCATAGACTGCCATGGTACCTCAGGAAGGTGCTCAAAAACTACCTGGACGAAAGGTCTGTGCTGTTCCTCGAGCCAGGTGGCGCTCGGATCTGTACGCACAGCATGGTGTGTGGTGTTCCGCAGGGGTCGGCCCTTGGGCCGCTCCTGTGGAATTTGGGGTATAACTGGGTTCTAAGGGGGACTCTTCTCCCTAGGACGAGTGTCATCTGCTATGCAGATGACACTCTAGTCATGGCCAGGGGCCGTGACTACCAGGAGGCAGCTCGAAGAGCGGCTGCAGCTGCAACCCTGACAGTGACGCGTATTCGGTTGTTGGGGCTGGAGGTGGCGCTGCCGAAAACCGAGGCCATCCTCTTCCATGGCCCTCGGGGCAGGCCCCCCAGTAATGCTCATGTCCGGGTGGACGGCGTACTAATCAAGGTCGGGTCCCAAATTAAATATCTTGGGCTCACCCTGGACAGCCGTTTAAATTTTGAGGCGCACTTTGCCAAGCTCGCTCCGAGGGTGGTCAGAGCGGCGATGGACCTAGCCAGACTCCTGCCCAACGTTGGTGGACCGGGAGAGAGCTGCCGAAGGCTCTATGCCGGCATTCTGAGGAGCATGGCTTTGTACGGAGCCCCGGTGTGGTCGGACGCCCTGTCTAGGAAGAACTCCGCCTACCTGCGCAGACCGCAGAGGACAGCGGCTATCCGAGCCATTAGGGGCTACCGTACTGTCTCCTTTGGGGCAGCTACGGCAATAGCAGGCATGCTACCGTGGGAACTCGAGGCCAAAGTATTAACTGAGGTCTACGAGTTCCGAGCGGAGCGGAGAGCAGCAGGAGAGTGTCCTGCTCAAGCGGAAATCGAGGGAGCAAGGCGCGAGGCCTACGATATGGCGGTGTGGCATTGGGAGGAGGCAATGGCAACCCCAGTAGCCGGAATCCGTACCATCGAGGCAATCCGCCCCAGCCTACAGAAGTGGTTGGACAGGCCTCATGGGGGGATGTCGTTCCACCTGACGCAGATACTTACCGGGCATGGTTGCTTCGGTAAGTATCTGCATCGGATAGGTAGAGAGGAGACACCAGCCTGTCACCATTGTGGAGAGGCTGTAGACACAGCTGAGCACACGCTGGTAGCGTGCAGCGGCTTCTCGTCGCAGCGTCGCATGCTGGAGATGGCACTGGGCGCGAGAGGTACGCTGGCCCTGCCGGATGTTGTTGCGGCAATGGCCGAGGATGAAAGAAGCTGGGCAGCGGTGGCGGACTTTGCCGCGAAATGCATGGGCCTCAAGGAGGAGGCCGAACGCACCCGGGAAGAGTCCGCCGACGCTGCGCCGGTCAGGAGAAGGAGAACGGGGAGGCGGCGTCGGAGATACGCTGATCTTCACCCGCCATAGGGTGATGCCGGATCGCCTGGTGTAGTCAGGTTCTGACCTGAAACACCATGACGACCCGATCGTTGTTGTTTTGTTGTGTGTGTGTTGTTGTCGTGTGTTGTAGCTGTTGTGTGCGTGCCCGTTAGAGGGCGGGTACGCGGTCTGTGTTGTGCCGTGCGCGTAGGTCGCCCGTGTGTCGGCGCGTGACCGCTTTTGTGGTCACAGGTTGGCACACGGGCGACGGGGCGGCCCTCGCGAGGTATGGCCCTCGTGGTAAAGGTCCCGCGACCGCCACCTCAAGCCTTAAGCTTCGGATTGTAGGCCCCCAGGGGTTTAGTGGATATTCCCCTCCGTCTCGCCCTCCCCGCTGGGACTTAGTCCCGGCAGCTGACTTGGAGCCTCTCTCCTTGTCAGTGGGTGTGGAAAGGCGGACGGGCGAGTTCCACATAACCTTGGGCCTCTTCAAGGCCCGGGTACTCATAAAGAGTTCCCCTGGGAAAACAAAAAAAAAAAAAAAAAAAAAAAAGGTTAGGTTAGGTTAGGTTAGGTTAGGTTAGGTTAGGTTAGGTTAGGTTAGGTTAGGTTAGGTTAGGTTAGGTTAGGTTAGGTTAGGTTAGGTTAGGTTAGGTTAGGTTAGGTTAGGTTAGGTTAGGTTAGGTTAGGTTAGGTTAGGTTAGGTTAGGTTAGGTTAGGTTAGGTTAGGTTAGGTTAGGTTAGGTTAGGTTAGGTTAGGTTAGGTTAGGTTAGGTTAGGTTAGGTTAGGTTAGGTTAGGTTAGGTTAGGTTAGGTTAGGTTAGGTTAGGTTAGGTTAGGTTAGGTTAGGTTAGGTTAGGTTAGGTTAGGTTAGGTTAGGTTGGGGTGCGAGTCAGATGACCTCCACGTGGTGCATCCTGGGCAACGAGTGGTTCCAACGGTCTCCGGTTGACGGATGGTCAACGGTGGAGAAAGTTGGACCCAGTCGGCTAACATCTGGCAGGCAGGAGCCCCCCTTTGGGGCCCTGCCTCTCCTATGTGCGTGCCTACTCTGGGCCGCACAACTCGCTGCTCCTTCTGAGCAGCTTTGAGAGGAGTCTTGGCGGCGCTCCTTCTGAGCGTCGTCTTTTGTGGGATTTTGTGTTTGGTAGGATTCCGGCACCTCTGTTGTCAATGCGCCGAGTGTCGGAGGTGGATGACCTTTGAGCCCCGGACGAACCGGTTGGCGAGTACCGAGCCTAGTAACAGACTAGTACCAGACCACTCGGCCTGTCCAGCCTTGAGAGGTCTGTGGAAAGTCTGGGAACGGCCGGTCAGCTGCCGGGACGTGCCGTGGGGGGGGGAGTCTGCCTCTGAGGGTTGGCGTCAACTTCATGTGCTGAGATCGTGGGTTGGGTTGGTAGGTTGTGGGGGTCGGCATCCGAGCCAGAGTCAGGCTCGTGGGCGGGGTCTGAGCCTGGGTCGGAGTCCGGGTCACCAAAGTAGGACCGGCGGGCTGGAGGAAGGCCGCGCGATTTTGTTTTTTGTTTTATTTGGATGTGTTCGTTTGTCGCCTTGTTTGTTTTATTTTGTAGGGTACGACCTTGAGTGCCGCTGTTGGCCGGGCTCCGAGTCCCCGAGTTGTTCATCGGCGAGGGAAGGCGGCGGTAACCTGGGGTTGCCCTGGGTGTGAGTAGGGGTTCCTCCCCCCCGAAAGCAACCCGGTGGATGGCCGGGTGGTGACCACCGGATTCAACGGCGTCAGAACTCGCCGGACAGCCTCTCGGGGATGTTGGGAGTTCCTGCCGACGATGGCCTCTTGTGTCTGGTTTGGGGACTTTAGGTGGTGTTGGGATCGGATGCCGAGCAGGATTCAGACTCGTGGTCGGGGTCGGAATCCGGGTCGGGTCCGGGTCGCCAAAGTAGGGGTGGCGGGCCGATGGCAAGGCCGCGCGTTTTTGTGTTACATGTTCTATGTATTTTGTAGGGAGTGCGGAGATTTATCTCCTGCCGGACCGCAAAGTGGGGTACTTGTTTATACAAGTAGCGTGTGTATTAGGGCTTTGGCATGGGTATCTGACCATACCCCCCCAAACGCCCTAGGGTCGGAGGACCATTGTGTGCCTGTCTTGTGTTGTCATGTTTTTGTCTTGTTATGTTTTGTAGGCTTGCGTGCCCACTAGAGGGTGGGCATGCTGTGTGTGTTGTGCCGTGCGCGTAGGTCGCCCGTGTGTCGGCGCGTGACTGCTTGCGGTCACAGGTTGGCACACGGGCGACGGGGCGGCCCTCGCGTGGTATGGCCCTAGTGGTATAGGTCCCGCGACTGCCACCCCAAGCCTTAAGCTTCGGATTGTAGGCCCCCAGGGGTTTAGTGGATATTCCCCTCCGTCTCGCCCTCTACAACCACCTGACTTGGTGCCTCTCGCCTTGTCAGGAGAGGGAAAGGCAGACGGGCGAGTTCCACATAACCTTGGGCCTCTTCAAGGCCCGGGTACTCATAAAGAGTTCCCCTGGGAAAACAAAAAAAAAAAAAAAAAAAAAAAAAAAAAAAAAAAAAAAAAAAAAAAAAGGTTAGGTTAGGTTAGGTTAGGTTAGGTTAGGTTAGGTTAGGTTAGGTTAGGTTAGGTTAGGTTAGGTTAGGTTAGGTTAGGTTAGGTTGGGGTGCGAGTCAGATGACCTCCACGTGGTGCATCCTGGGCAACGAGTGGTTCCAACAGTCTCCGTTCGGAGAAAGTTGAACCCAATCGGCTAACATCTGGCAAAGTGGACTCCTGTGCGTGCCTACTTTGGGCCTCACGACTCGCTGCTCCTTCTGAGCAGCTTTGAGAGGAGTACCAAAAAGACGGCCGCCCCTTAAGGGTTCTCAGGTCGCAACGGGGGGAAAGGGGAACACCGCGAGAGCGGTGCAACGGGGGCCTACGCCAGCCCCCGATCGTCGTAAACCACTGCGGTCTCTGCAACGACCCCCGCTCGCGGCGTTGCGGGGTACGCGGGTTCCGTGGTGGAGCGAGGGCTTGCCTTAACCGGCCGGCCGCGTGAAGGACACACTATAAAACCCGAGAGAAACCTCGTTAAAACCTGTCAACATTCCCCGCCCTTGACAGTATGTAGGGTTCCCCGTGTATGAGGCCACTGCACGGGGTGACTTTTATTTGTGCTCCACTCGTGGGATTTATGTCTAAGTTGAGCAATAATTTTTTAAAAGACGTATCGGAGAAGTCGGCGGAGTCTTGTACTAGATCCGTCGTGGGTAGTGGTGTTGGGTCCGACTCTAAAGAGAAGGACGTGGACGGTTGTGGCGCTTCGAGCGCGGGTAGGCCCAGTAGATCGGGCAAGGGTGGCTCGTCCCAAAAGGACGATGTCAGGCCCACAATGGGCAAGGTTGAAAAGGACGCTAGGCCCAGTCGCAGGGGAAAGGTTCTAAGCGTCTCCCTGACGCGGCTTGATCTGGATCGCATGCGTTCTGCCAATCGCAGTCGCAGTCGCAGTCGCCGTCGTGGTGGCGCTTCAAAGGTGGATGCCAGTGTCTTTTTGTCGGCAGGGGAAGAGGACGAACAGCTGTCCGACTCCTCATCGTCGACTTTGACAGGGAGAAAGAGGCCCCGAGCGGACTTGTCTTCTGAGTCTGACAACGACTCAGTTCGCTCGGCGTCTAAGGTGATGTCCGGTCCGTCTGGGCGCAGAGGTCGTGGTCGTCCTCCGACCACTGGCCAATATGTCGGTTTGGCCAAGGCCAAAAACGAATATGTTGAGGCTCAGCGCCGCGAACTGGAACTCCAGGCTGAGAGGGAATGCGCCGAGATGACTCGAAAGACTTACGCGACCAGGGCCAGCGGAGTCGAGCTCGTGAGTGGGCTCGACAAGGATAAGGATAAGGAGGCACAGGCACAGGTTGTGGTGCAGCAGGTAGAAGACGATGTGGCCCTGTTGCTCCACGTGGCCGCTACGTCTGGTCACCTTAAAGGGACCTACCAAAAGGCCCTTCGAAATGTAGCTGCTTCCTACAAGCAAAATATTGACCTGTTGCGTCTCCGCACGGTCAGCGAGGAGACTGAGGCCCTTAAGGCAGAAAACCAACGCCTAAGTGCGGAGGTGTCGTGCCTCAAGGAGCATTTGGCAACTCTGGATGCCACAGTGGAACACCTCCACAGTAAGTGTTACCGGCCTGTGGTAACGCCTTACTCGGACATGGAGGATATGGAGGTGGTTCCGGACCCTCCGGCGATTGCTAGCTTGGCCCCCAATCCGGTCAAGAACTTAAAGGCGGTGAAACCGAAGCCTAAGGCGGTGAAACCCAAGCCTAAGGCGAAGGTTGGGGCAGAACAACAGCCCCCACCCCTTCCCGAAGTCGACCAAACCCTCATGAGTGAGGTTATGCGGCAGGTTGGCTTTATGCTGTCGACGCGGCTCGAGTCGATCGAGGCAAGGCTGCCTCCTGTGCCGCGTCTGCGTCCGCCGCTTGCAGCGGACGCTAAAAATAAGGCTAATGCTGCCAAGGAGACATACTCGTCGGCGACTAAGATCTCGCCGCTTACCGTTCCCCGTTCATCGGGAAGTTCTGAAAAGCCTCCAGCTGCTAAAGCAGCACCTCAGGGAGGCAACAAGCCCAGCAAGGGGGTTAAGGCTGCTAAGGCCGCATCGGCACCTGCCCCCCCTAAGACGGCTAAGGCGAAGCCAAATTCCACAAGGAATTATACGGCCGAAGAAGAGTGGACTCCAGTGGTTGGAGGCCGCAAGGCTAGAAGGAAGGCTCTAGCCAAGGAACAGGCCAAGCCGAAGGCAAGAAACAGGAAGGTGAAGATGCGTGTCCCTCGTACTTCGGCAGTCGTGATCACCTTGCAGCCGGAGGCGCAGGAGAGGGGGATCACGTATGCGAATGTGCTCCTCAAGGCCCGAGAGAGTGTGGTCCCTGCTGAGATGGGGGTGGAGTACATCCGCTTTCGGCAGTCGGCTACCGGTGCTCGGATCTTGCATCTCCCGAGCACCGCTACCCCTGAGCAGGCCGACCAACTGGCTGATAAACTCAGGGGTGCAATAGGGGACACGGTCAAGGTCACTCGACCAACCAAATGCGCCGACCTCAGGATATCTGGCTTGGACGATTCAGTCGTCCAGGCGGACGTCCGCGCAGCGGTCGCAAGGCAGGGAGGCTGCTCAGCAGACTCATTAAGAGTTGGCGAAATTCGTCATGGTCCAGGCGGCATGGGCACTGTGTATGTTCAGTGCCCTGTAGCTGCTGCTAAAGTATTAGTGGAGGCCGGTCTACTCCTGGTTGGATTGGCTGGCGGTGCACAGGTTCGTGCTCTCAACCCGCGTCCACTTAAGTGCTTTAGATGCTTGGAGAAGGGGCATACCCGCGCAAGATGCACGGGCCAGATTGACCGCAGCGAGCTCTGCTATCGCTGCGGTAAGGCTGGTCATATCGCTGCCTCCTGCTCGGCCAAGGCGCACTGTCCGCTGTGCGCTGACGCCAAAAGACCTGCTGACCACATTGTCGGGAGCAGGTCATGCAATCCCCCTAGGAGGAGAAAGGCGGCCTTAAATTCCAAGGCCCCCTCTTCTGCGAGCGCTCAGCAGGCGCCAAGTGCGGTGCAAATGGACACTTCTAATGTCTAACGCCGCACTACATGTCTTGCAGGCGAATCTGAACCACTCCGCAGGCGCTCAAGATCTTTTTGTGCAGTCGATGGCGGAGTGGTCCATTAACATTGCGGTGGCATCCGAACCGTATTATATCCCGGAGCGTACCAACTGGGCCGTGGATTCTAGCAAAACGGTTGCTATTGTAGGCGGAAATACGACCATAGGCTCGACGTTCTCATTCCGCGAACGAGGTCCCGGCTATGTCGTGGTCAAGTGGGGTGAGGTAACCCTGATCGGGGTGTACTTTTCCCCCAATAAAACCTTGGCGGAGTACAAGGTCTTCCTTGGTGATGTGGGTGCTGCGGTTAACCGGGCAACATCTTCGGCGGTCCTAGTAATAGGCGACTTCAACGCCAAATCGGTTAATTGGGGTTCTCCCGCTAACGATCTGCGCGGCGACGCGGTCGAGGATTGGGCTGTTTCCTCGGGTCTGTATCTACTCAACAGAGGCAACACGAATACCTGTGTCAGGCAGCAAGGCGGGTCCATTGTTGACCTGTCCTTTGCGTCTTCTGCCATCGCCTCTCGAGTAGACGGTTGGGTTGTTCTGGAGGACGTGGAGACGCTTTCCGATCACCTATACATTAGGTTTGATCTGGTTTCCCCCTTGTACAACAGCAACAGAGCGGATCAAGGGCGCAACGGGGGTAGACCATCTTTCCCTCGTTGGGCTGTCGGCAGAATGGACCGTGAACTGCTCATTGAAGCGGCCATTGTCCAGTCATGGTTTGCCCAGGCTGTTGAGCAGCAGGTTCACGCGGAGGACGGAGCCAAATGGTTCTCGGACGCGATGACGCAGGTGTGCGATGCGGCCATGCCCAGGGTTAGGCGCCTCCCGCCAAAGCGGGCAGTATATTGGTGGTCCCAACACATTGCGGCCTGCCGTGAGGGCTGCATTGTCGCTCGGCGCGCTTATACGAACCAGCGCAGGCGCCGAACCGTGGATGAGGTCGCAAATCGCGAATTGCAAACGGCGTACAAAGAGGCCAAAGAGGCATTGAAGGTGGCCATATGTCAGGCAAAGGATGATGCACGGGAGGAGATGCTGGAGCAACTGAATCGTGATCCGTGGGGTCGCCCATACCGCAATGTTCGCGGTAAATTGCGAAATGTGGGTTCCCCGGTCACTGAGCTTTTAGAGCTACCGTTGCTGGAGTCTATCATCAACTCCCTCTTCCCTGTGCGAGCTGGATTCGAGCCTCCACGTATGGCCCCACCGCAGATACCATCTGAGGGCGCTATTACCCAAGTGCCACCGGTCACTACCGGTGAGCTGGGAGCAGCCTTCCTGCGGTTGAGGGCTAAAAATACGGCTCCTGGACCAGACGGCGTACCTGGCAAAGCCTGGGTTTTGACGGAGGAGATTTTTGAGGAGCGCTTCCGTGCGCTATTGGATGCCTGCCTTTCGTCTGGCCACTTCCCCACCAGGTGGAAGACTGGACGCCTCGTATTGCTCCGCAAAGAGGGACGGCCTGAAGACTCTCCTTCAGCTTACCGGCCCATTGTCCTTTTGGATGAGGCTGGTAAGCTCTTCGAGCGCGTCTTAGCTGCTCGTATCAACGAGCACCTCGGCAATGTGGGGCCTGATCTGTCGCCCAATCAATATGGTTTCAGAGTAGCGCGGTCAACCATAGACGCGATACTTCGAGTGAAAGACCTCACCAAAGAGGCTGTATCACAAGGAGACGTTGCGTTAGCGGTGTCCCTGGACATCGCTAATGCGTTCAACAGCCTGCCCTTTGAGAGCATAGGTGAGGCGCTTCGCTTTCACGGAGTGCCCCCCTACTTACTGCGCATCTTAAATAATTACCTCAGGGGCAGAACGGTGGTCTTCCAGGACCGCGACGGGAATGTCCGAAGCCGTGCGGTGTCGTGCGGTGTTCCGCAGGGGTCGGTGTTGGGTCCACTCCTGTGGAACATCGGCTACGATTGGACGCTCAGAGGAGCACTACTCAGGGGCCTCAACGTCGTCTGCTATGCAGACGATACATTGGTGACCGCTCGTGCGGCAGATTTCGCCGGAGCGACTACATTGGCCACTGTCGGGGTCATGCAGGTCATCCGGCGAATTGAAGCGTTGGGCCTAAAGGTGGCTTTGGAAAAGACGGAGGCGCTCTTTTTCTTCGGTGCACGCAGAAGACCCCCCCAAGACGCACATCTCTGTCTTAATGGGGTTCGCATCGAGGTTACTTCAGTCATGAAGTACCTCGGGCTGTACTTGGATGCGAAGTGGAAGTTTCACGAGCACTTTGCTCGCCAGTCGCCGAAATTGGTCAAAACAGCCAACGCGCTGTGCAGGCTACTACCAAATCTCGGTGGCCCTAGCATAAGTGCTCGTAAACTTTACACAGGGGTCGTGCGCTCAATGGCGCTTTATGGAGCTCCAGTGTGGATCGACGCGCTGGAATCCAAGAATAGGACGCTGTTGCGAAGGCCTCAAAGGGCAATGGCCATCAGAGCCATTAGAGGCTACCGCACGGTCTCATATGAGGCTGCTTGCTTGTTGGCGGGTACACCTCCATGGGACCTGGAGGCAAAGGTCTTGGCGGAGGTGTATAGGCAGGGAGCGGACATCCGCAGTCAAGGCGACAGACCAATGCCTGAGCAAATCAGCCGTTGGCGGGAAGATGCCCAGGAGCAGACCATGCTCTGCTGGCGAGATCGCCTAGAGCAGCCCGATGCTGGCCACTGGACCATCGGAGCGGTTAGGCCCATTATGCAGGAATGGGTCTTCCGCAAGGAGGGGACTCTCTCGTTCCGAGTCACTCAAATAATGACAGGGCACGGCTGCTTTGGCAGTTATCTGTCGAGGATCGGACGAGAGGAGACCACTGCATGCCACCAGTGCGGGGCCGTTAACGACACGGCTCTGCACACTTTGGAGGTATGCCAGGAGTGGGAGCAGCCGCGCCAAGATCTGCGGGCTGCGATAGGCACCGACCTCTCCCTCGGGGCCGTGGCAAAAGCCATGGTGTCATCCACGAGGTCGTGGGACGCTGTGACCTCATTCTGCGACACCGTCATGGGTCGCAAAGAAGAGGCCGAGCGTGAGAGGGAAAACGACCCCTTATCAAGCGCCATACGGCGCAGGAGGGGTGGTCGGAGGAGGCGACTACATGGGCTGTTGCACCCATCGTAGCCGCACGCGGGGGTGGGAAACACCATCTTCCCACACTCCCCGCAAAGCTCCTCACGGTGTCAGGCGTCCCTCCCTCGCACTCGGGGGAGGTGAGACGCAAGGAGGGTTCG